>JAEVLN010000009.1:0-16579 GCA_018350325.1 Globodera rostochiensis | reverse complement strand
GAAATTGAATTAATTCAATATTAGAATTTTATATGCGAATTTCCAGAAAAAAAAACCTCATTTTTAATTGCGGGAGACAACTATGAAGGAAGTTATGGACGATCAAACTTGACAAGGATTTATAGAAAATGAAATTGAAATTTAATTCTCAATATTATTTCAGAATTGCTTTCCGGTATCGATGCCTGAATTTTTAACCTTCAATTTTGTTTATTAATAATAAAAAAATCCAAACTCATTTTTAAATTGATCGTTCGAGTTTGACAATTATGTTGGAATTTAAAAAGTCATAAAAATGTTATGATTTTTATACCAATCGATTCCTCTCCTCGAGCTGATTACGAATATGCAAATGATTATTGCGGGAGGCAACTATGAAGGAAGTTATGGACGATCAAACTTGACAAGGATTTATAGAAAATGAAATTGAAATTTAATTCTCAATATTATTTCAGAATTGTTTTCCGGTATCGATGCCTGAATTTTTAACCTTCAATTTTGTTTATTAATAATAAAAAAAATCCAAACTCATTTTTAAATTGATCGTTCGAGTTTGACAATTATGTTGGAATTTAAAAAGTCATAAAAATGTTATGATTTTTATACCAATCGATTCCTCTCCTCGAGCTGATTACGAATATGCAAATGATTATTGCGGGAGGCAACTATGAAGGAAGTTATGGACGATCAAACTTGACAAGGATTTATAGAAAATGAAATTGAAATTTAATTCTCAATATTATTTCAGAATTGTTTTCCGGTATCGATGCCTGAATTTTTAACCTTCAATTTTGTTTATTAATAATAAAAAAATCCAAACTCATTTTTAAATTGATCGTTCGAGTTTGACAATTATGTTGGAATTTAAAAAGTCATAAAAATGTTATGATTTTTATACCAATCGATTCCTCTCCTCGAGCTGATTACGAATATGCAAATGATTATTGCGGGAGGCAACTATGAAGGAAGTTATGGACGATCAAACTTGACAAGGATTTATAGAAAATGAAATTGAAATTTAATTCTCAATATTATTTCAGAATTGCTTTCCGGTATCGATGCCTGAATTTTTAACCTTCAATTTTGTTTATTAATAATAAAAAAAATCCAAACTCATTTTTAAATTGATCGTTCGAGTTTGACAATTATGTTGGAATTTAAAAAGTCATAAAAATGTTATGATTTTTATACCAATCGATTCCTCTCCTCGAGCTGATTACGAATATGCAAATGATTATTGCGGGAGGCAACTATGAAGGAAGTTATGGACGATCAAACTTGACAAGGATTTATAGAAAATGAAATTGAAATTTAATTCTCAATATTATTTCAGAATTGTTTTCCGGTATCGATGCCTGAATTTTTAACCTTCAATTTTGTTTATTAATAATAAAAAAAATCCAAACTCATTTTTAAATTGATCGTTCGAGTTTGACAATTATGTTGGAATTTAAAAAGTCATAAAAATGTTATGATTTTTATACCAATCGATTCCTCTCCTCGAGCTGATTACGAATATGCAAATGATTATTGCGGGAGGCAACTATGAAGGAAGTTATGGACGATCAAACTTGACAAGGATTTATAGAAAATGAAATTGAAATTTAATTCTCAATATTATTTCAGAATTGTTTTCCGGTATCGATGCCTGAATTTTTAACCTTCAATTTTGTTTATTAATAATAAAAAAATCCAAACTCATTTTTAAATTGATCGTTCGAGTTTGACAATTATGTTGGAATTTAAAAAGTCATAAAAATGTTATGATTTTTATACCAATCGATTCCTCTCCTCGAGCTGATTACGAATATGCAAATGATTATTGCGGGAGGCAACTATGAAGGAAGTTATGGACGATCAAACTTGACAAGGATTTATAGAAAATGAAATTGAAATTTAATTCTCAATATTATTTCAGAATTGCTTTCCGGTATCGATGCCTGAATTTTTAACCTTCAATTTTGTTTATTAATAATAAAAAAATCCAAACTCATTTTTAAATTGATCGTTCGAGTTTGACAATTATGTTGGAATTTAAAAAGTCATAAAAATGTTATGATTTTTATACCAATCGATTCCTCTCCTCGAGCTGATTACGAATATGCAAATGATTATTGCGGGAGACAACTATGAAGGAAGTTATGGACGATCAAACTTGACAAGGATTTATAGAAAATGAAATTGAAATTTAATTCTCAATATTATTTCAGAATTGTTTTCCGGTATCGATGCCTGAATTTTTAACCTTCAATTTTGTTTATTAATAATAAAAAAATCCAAACTCATTTTTAAATTGATCGTTCGAGTTTGACAATTATGTTGGAATTTAAAAAGTCATAAAAATGTTATGATTTTTATACCAATCGATTCCTCTCCTCGAGCTGATTACGAATATGCAAATGATTATTGCGGGAGACAACTATGAAGGAAGTTATGGACGATCAAACTTGACAAGGATTTATAGAAAATGAAATTGAAATTTAATTCTCAATATTATTTCAGAATTGTTTTCCGGTATCGATGCCTGAATTTTTAACCTTCAATTTTGTTTATTAATAATAAAAAAATCCAAACTCATTTTTAAATTGATCGTTCGAGTTTGACAATTATGTTGGAATTTAAAAAGTCATAAAAATGTTATGATTTTTATACCAATCGATTCCTCTCCTCGAGCTGATTACGAATATGCAAATGATTATTGCGGGAGGCAACTATGAAGGAAGTTATGGACGATCAAACTTGACAAGGATTTATAGAAAATGAAATTGAAATTTAATTCTCAATATTATTTCAGAATTGTTTTCCGGTATCGATGCCTGAATTTTTAACCTTCAATTTTGTTTATTAATAATAAAAAAAATCCAAACTCATTTTTAAATTGATCGTTCGAGTTTGACAATTATGTTGGAATTTAAAAAGTCATAAAAATGTTATTATTTTTATACCAATCGATTCCTCTCCTCGAGCTGATTACGAATATGCAAATGATTATTGCGGGAGGCAACTATGAAGGAAGTTATGGACGATCAAACTTGACAAGGATTTATAGAAAATGAAATTGAAATTTAATTCTCAATATTATTTCAGAATTGTTTTCCGGTATCGATGCCTGAATTTTTAACCTTCAATTTTGTTTATTAATAATAAAAAAAATCCAAACTCATTAGTTTAACCTAGTCATATAAAGTTACGGAATTCAGGCCGTTGTCAAGCCTTTGTCTATGTCTACCAAAGATGCGGGCGCAGGAAGATCACTTCCAACAACATTCCAATCTTCACGAGTAGACTCAACCCGGAATCGTGGGCACACCGAGACTACGGGCGCGAAGGGCCTTGCGCTGATGCAGTTGGTCAAAAAACCTAAGCTGTTGCGCAAATGCTTTGCAGAGGTACAAGCGTGAGATTGGCATGCAAGGCCTACAATGACTATGCTGGTTTTACACAGATGATGGCGAGAAGTGTCAACGCCCATTTTATACTTAACGACATAAAAAAAGGAGCATGGCCGCCAACGCTGTCTATTCAATGCACGTGCTGCTGTTGTACCGCTGCGCACAAATAAGAATTGGAAGAAATAGATTTTTTTGTGATAGGTTGTGGTTGCTGTGTAGTTTGTTAGCTCGCATATATTTATTAATGTAGAAATAAAAGTATTGGTGGCAGCAGAGAAAGGAATTGGTATTTGGTGTAGCGTAACGCTAGTCGCTCAGTCATATATCTTCAATTGCAACATTCTAGGTTAGACTGAGTATTACGTGAATATATAGCGCTCGACATAGGTATCCAGGTATGTCGCAACACTGCATAAAATGCGACAGAAATAAAAGGAATATTTGTTATGTCGCACTGAACTTTGTGGAACTAGCTGCGTCCGGTGTGTGTGTGTGCGACATAACAAAGCGTGGCACTTGTAGCTACGAAATATACTTCTCGCCAAAACTAACTTATGTGGTCACATGCAAGTTTGCTTGTTGCCACCTATTAAGCATAATGGAAATGTCAGCGCGCGTAAAGCGTTCATATTCCACCCGTGGGCAATGTGGTGCGGATAAGCACAGAAAGGACGGGCCCACACGCGCTAAGCGCTATTATTCCAACCGTACGCAGTTGCGTACTCAGAGTGTGATTTGCGTGCGAGAGCTCAGTATAAGCACAAGCTGCTCTTCAGATGATGACGAGACATGGGCACGCGAGAGACCAACAAAGCAGGTGAAACAGTTTCATGGCATAGAGTTTTGTCAGCCACAATTTTAAGGTGCAGCACAGATGTGTTCGGGAATTAAGCTTGAGTTCAAGTGCGTCGTCAGATGGTAGTGATGCAGATGAGCTCACCGGCGGGTCAGCCGCTAGGCCGGCAAGACAGGTCAGGAGGATACCTCTCATACCAGCGTATTCAAGTTGAATTGAGACAAGGTTAAGTTAAAGCAGGTGACGTGTGTTCGAGAACTCTGCGTTAGTTCAAGTGCTTCGTCAGATGATAGTGATGCAGATGAGCTCAAGTCAGCCGAGACACCGGGAAAACAGCAGGTTAGTATGATACCTTACATACCAGCGTATTCAAGTTACATTGAGACAACGTTAAGGTAGAGCAGCAGCTGTGTGTTCGAGAACTCTGCGTTAGTTCAAGTGCTTCGTCAGATGATAGTGATGCAGATGAGCTCAGGTCAGCCGAGACACCGGGAAAACAGCAGGTTAGTATGATACCTTACATACCAGCGTATTCAAGTTACATTGAGACAACGTTAAGGTAGAGCAGCAGCTGTGTGTTCGAGAACTCTGTGTTAGCTCAAGTGCGTCGTCAGATGGCAGTGAAGAGATTAGCGGGGCAGAGGAGAGCCTAGCAAACACTGAGACATTTGGTGATGATGGGGGCAGTTCAGAGGAAGCGGAATCTATGGCTGTAGACGCGCGAGATGACAAGCTGCAGCAAGCGCTAAACGGCAGTTGGATGGACAACATGCTTGGAATGGCGCACACGACGAGCATGCTAGGCCCTAAGACAAGATCGCGAATCTGGAGTTGTTCGCTGCCTGCGAAACACCACAGCTTACTGTTGCATGAACAGGTCTCATCAAAAATGCTCACGGAAGCAGAGCAGCAATGGTTGCGATTAGATTACTGTAAATACAAAGGTTTTTGTAGATTGGACCTTAGGAAATGGTGAGTCTTTATGCGTTACAGATCGCATTGTCCGGGCTAAGCACGAAATCCCCAAGGACACAGTGATCTGCGGTTATGTTGGTGAGCTGATTAGCAATGAAGAATATAAACAGAGGTTGAAGAAGGGTGTGTACAACGATTCAGGCAGAGCCGGAAAGCTTTTTGAGGTAAGTATCAGTATAGATCAGACAGATACGAAATGTCATATGATGTATGAGTTTAAATATAAATTCAGATAAGCACAGGAAAGAAGGGCGCAAGTCATTATATCGATGTGGCACCTGAGTATGAGTTGGCGTCAATGGGTCCAGCAATTAATCATTCATGCAAACATAAAGCTAACGTGCGGCCGCGTCTCAAGGTAGGCTGGGCGACGACATAACTTTGTTCACATATGTCGCAATAGCACGTAACTCTGACACATGTCGAATTAGGTAAGAGGGCGACATATCTCATTGTACATAGTCGCACTACTTAAATTACAATGATATTGTCCTTATGTCGCATAAATCTAAATAACGACATTACTCTGTGTACACATGTCCCAAATAAAGCTAGGGCTACGTATGTAGTTCCTTAATACGTATTATTTCACATTTAAAAATTAGTTTGCAGGAAATAGTAGCTGATGACACAAGCACTGAAGCCGGTGATTGGAATCGTGAGCGTGTTGCCAGAATGGTTCAAGGGAACAAACGAACGTGTAAAATATTGAGCAAAAAAGGTTCTCTTGACTATGATGTGACAAAGTTGAATCGGTAACTAAATAGGAGTCATCTTTGTGACGACAAAGGTGATCAAAAAAAATGAGGAGGTATTATGGGAATACAATGTGCAATGTGATATCGGTGATGACATCTGGCTGCGCTGTTACTGTGAGCTCGGGTCAGAATCAAATCGGAAACAAATGCAAGCGGGGCGCACACTCGAAGGCCAACCTCTGCACCAGTGTTTTATTGAATGCGCATGTGATTCTAGGAATAGTCAGAAATATGAACACCCGTATTCCACCCGTGGGCCTACGTCTGAGAAGTAGGTTCTGGAAACATTTTGAAGTATGTCAGTAACTTAGCATTTAGGATCGAGCTGCGCAAAGGCGCTGCTTATAAACAGGTGCGCGATTCCAACCGTGGGCCTGAACACTGCGGAGGCGGTGGGGTAAAAAGAAGAGCGCTTTTAATGTTGGAGAGCTTGCGCGCTAAGTCTATGATCGGGGGAGATACGCACAAAACGTTGCATTCATGTTTCGAACGCTCGATACGGAGCGATGTTGTCGCGGTTTCATCGGGACATAATGTGTACACAGGTCAACTGGAGAAAACTCTTCTAGCTATATACAAAGCAGCAACAGGTGGCCTTATACACCTATATCTGGTGCACTTAATAATGTTTTAAATGTGGGTAAATTTAAGCATGGATCCAGGCGCACGATTTCTGGCAGCCATTAACGAAGGCAAAACATTATTCTGTTTTGCACGCGTTTTTCAACGGTGTAAAGCAGCTAGAGCAAGCTGAAATGTTGCCACAGCATGTGAGTGGGTTGGCGACTGCTGAATGGTTAGACCAAATGAACAAAGCCCTTCAACTAATAGACGTTTTGCTGCGCACGTTAAAAATGGCCAAGCGAATTGAGAAGCAAATGCAGTAAGATATTGATGTTATTATTTGCTGGTCATATAATTGTTGTTTATTAAGTAAAAAGAAAAAAGCAGCAACTTTTTCTGAGTTTCAACCAGCAAGCAGTAGCATTGGCAGTTACACGCAGCTTTTCGTTAAATGGTGCATGCAACCTAGTGACAGGGAAAAGATGTGTTTAATTGCGCGCAAGCCTTTTTGGAATTGGGACCGCAATGAATATCACTATTTTAAAAGGTTTTTGCGGCTGGGTTGCTGCCAAAGGTAATAGTCATACTACGCAGGTACAGTGCTCTATATCAGTTGTGCGCCTCAGTTCAACGCGGGCAAATGCTGAGTTTAATCACCACAATGCATTTAAGCCGCGCTATTCAGATGTTTGCCGAGTTTCAAAATGCCCAGCGAAGGTAAGAGTGTCGATAGGTCAGGGAAAAATATGCATGTGCTAATCTTTAGTTTCTTTATGGTGCCTTTCATGGGCGGTAAAACAGGCAGAGGCAGATTCATTTGCTTCGAGGCTCTTGTCATCAGAGGGATTGAAGCAATCATAGCTTATCAACAAATGCATGGCCAAATTCCACCCGTGGGCCTGGACTCCAGCCCGGCCATTTCTGTCTTTAAGGACTCAAATACCAACAGGTTCAAATGCATTGTTGATCTATGGCAAACATCCCGCTGTTAGAACAATGCGTCGGCATCTGAAGGGACGATTGGGAGATGAGACGGTGCACAAAATTCGACACGCAGCAACGAGTGCAGCTAAATGTTACGCTCTCGCATCAAAGCGGATGAACCCGTTTACTGCTGATGCGATTGCACCGCTCGCAAAAATGCTGGACCACTCAGTGCCTGTGAGCATAGGCTACTATGAGCAGCCAACTGTTGAGGCGCAAACAACGCTTAGCCAATATTTGCTGCTTAAAGAAATGCTTGTGAATGATGTCCAGAGCACTCAAATCTGGTACGACATACATGTTCACGCAGATACTCCCCGCTTCTTTTCAAAGCTGGATGTAAAAAAATCAGGAGGTTAATTATCACATTCCTCTCTACTTTTCTATATTGTACCACTTTTGTAAATTAATGATGGTCAGCCTCCGGTCAAGCACTAAGGTGCACCCTGTTAGCAATTCGGGTCCAGCACGATTCCTCTTTACTAGATTAATAATTGTCTCGGTGGTGTTTGTCTATGTTTAATATATTTTCCCGGTTGCATTACTTTGAATTGTTCGACTCAGATTTGTGCATATGTGTTAATTCAAACAGTATAAAAATATGTCATACAACCAATAGCAATACAAAATATATCGAAACACAGAGCTATGTCGCTCTTAAAGTTGTTTCTCAGTCTTAAACTATATTTCATTCTCTTGGGAAATATGTCGCATTAATACAACTCCGACATAACTCTAAATAGGCATATGTCGCATTAATTAACTCCGACATAACTCTAAATACGCATATGTCGCATTAATATAACTCCGACATAACTCTAAATACGCATATGTCGCATTAATTAACTCCGACATAACTCTAAATAGGCATATGTCGCATTAATACAACTCCGACATAACTCTATGGCAAAACTTTATGCTGCCTAATAAAGCGAACAATAAATTAGAAGTGAACAGTTATGTCGCTATTTATATTCATCTTGATGTACGCAGAGTTGTTGTTATGAGCGACATATGTTCATAGTGTTTTGTCGTTACGACATATGTTCTGAGAGCTATGGCGCTATTAAATGTTTTTCAGTCAAAAAACTATATGCCAAAACTTTATCCGACCTAATAGCGAACAATAAAATAGAAGTTTCTGGGTTCGAAACAAGCACATTACAACAGCAATGAACAAAGATAAGACAACAAATACCCCACAAACTGAGGGCTGAGATCAAATATAAGCATTATGAAACAAATGAATATGGACAAAACACATAGCTACATATCTATACTATCTTTTCACACCATCTAGGATGTCTCCGATTTACTCAAATCCATAACGCGAGCTAGCATAAGTTCCTGGATGCGATGAATCTCACTCACTTCAGACTTCTTCAGTTGCGTGTGGCGGTCTCTTTTCCCTGGACTTCTTTTCACGTAGCAGAACACGGTAGGGTCGCGAGAATTTCTTCCCAGTATCACGCCGATGTGCTTTGGATTGGTACACGGCAGGTACTCAGTTTCTGGATCTTCAGCTCTATGACAACGATGTTATAACGAATTCGCTTACTGTTAAGTCGCGTAAACTAACTTCTTCTCCGTATGCCCACGGGTGGAATCTTTAACGTGTCCGTGATGTGGGTCGTCTTGGCCGGGAATAGCAGCCTTTCCGACTGTTTCAAGCCCACCGGTGGAATGAACAATTTCTGTGCGCTCATCGTCTCTCTTTTCAATGTTGCGCTCAAGATGTTCTTGCTGTTTGCCTTCCTGTTCTTGCTCATTGGGCAGGTACTCAGGGTCGTCTTGGCCGGGAACACCATATGCCTTCACACCTACTTGTCCATCCCTTCAAGTTAATGATGTTAACCAACAACTGCAATGTTATGTCGCTTCACATACTCGTCTTTTCCTGTACCCGCATCAATTTCTCGGCGCTCATCGTCCTTTGAATCCAAACTGCTGGCTCGGTCATTGCCGTGCTTATCTTGCTGTTCGTTTTTCTTTTGCAGCTCTTGATGGTCTTGAGGTTGATTGGTTTCCTGGCCCTGATCCACGTGCTGCTCTTTATGTTCTTCTTGCTGTTTGTCTTTCTGTTCGTTTACCATGTGCTGTTCGTGCTGTTCACTGAAAAGTTATGTCGTCACGATCAAATCTAATGTCTCGTTTTAGCTACTGGTCTTGAGGTTGATTGGTTTCCTGTCCCTGTTCCACGTGCTGCTCTTTATGTTCTTCTTGCTGTTTGTCTTTCTGTTCGTTTACCATGTGCTGTTCGTGCTGTTCACTGAAAAGTTATGTCGTCACGATCAAATCTAATGTCGCGTTTTAGCTACTTTGAATCCAAACTGCTGGATTCTTCTTCTTCAGATGAGGTCTCGTCAGAATCGTCTTTGTCGACATCGGAGTCACTTGCATCTTCGCCATTGTCATCGTTGGACTCCTCTGCATGCTTTCCTTTGTCATCTCCGTTATTGTCTCGCTTCCTTTTACGACAGCATGAGGTTTTGTTGTGGTGTTTTGTAACCAACCTTTCATCGATTGGGACCGTCAGATTAGAACCGTTTTGAATTGTCTCCTCCTCGTCTTTACGACCCAACTCCTGAACATAACAGTTACTATTAAACCAGCTTATAACTGTCTTACATTTTCTTGCGGCGTCTCGCGCGTGACACTATCATTGCTTATTTCAAACCCATCCAAAAGACTGCGCAGATTGTAATTATCATCCAGATCCTGGTAAGTCTCCGCTCTTGTATCCGGCATTGTATCAACAATTTCTCCCTCGAGGACCTTCCCCTGCCCACGGTTGGAATCTGCATTCGTCAATTGCTGTCCTGGCCCTGACTTCTCATTTGGGAACTGGCCGAAAATGGTGGAAAGACGAGCAGGCAGCGGCATATTTTGCACTCGAGACTGCTCGTCAAGCGCGGTGGGCTGTGATTGTGGTTGTGGCGGAGGAGGTGGTGGCGCAGGTTGTATCATGTGATCCTGGGGCACGTTATGGTTGACATGCGCGGCGGCCGTCTTAAATTAGCGAGTAACATCACAGTATGAGGCATTTTATACTTCGAACTGATCGATAAGCCTGCTATTGCGACTGTAGGTGCTATTGTACGAACGGTATAGTTTGTGCGCCATAGGACTTGCAAATGCGCCTCTCCCTCCCCCTCTCGAAAATCTGAATGTGTCGTCATGCCAACCGCGCGGCTGGTACATTCCACGCTGTTGCCCATCAGCCTTCATAGTAGTCTCAATCGCGCCAACCCGGTCTCGTAAATCACGTAGCATGTGCATGACGCTCTGGTTTGTAGTCTGCATTTCCTCTCCCTTCTTCTCCAGGCTTTGCGCAGCCAGAATAACTTTGTTGGCTAAGCCCTCAAGCATTTCCGGGGCCTGGTTGGAATCTACAACGGGCCTTCCGGTTGGTGCTACATTACCACGCATATAGTCCTGAGATAAAAAAAGATACTTATACTTGGTTTTCGTTGTGTCGTTGGGACAGAATGAAGATTTGCTTAAATTTTATACGTAAAAAGTCTTACGCGCAAACCCAGTGCGTCATATAAATATTCTGCTCCAGTTTTGCAGCTTCCATCTGCTGTAACTGCGTCCGTTGCGAGTATACGTTCAAAAAGCGGCGAAGTGCGATATAACTTCATAGCCAACAACGGCTGCGATCGATCAACTCTGACGCTCTATGAAGGCATAAACATTATAGCTCAAAAAATGCAGCGTACCAAAATCTCAATTTCTCCTTTGTCCGCAACAAGCGATTCATTCACATTGCTTGCAGCACCATAAACTCGCAACTCTTTGCTCTTGGATTGCTCTGGCCCACGGGTGGAATGGTCGTCCTATGAAGGCACATTCATTACAATTCATACAAATAAGCCTACCAAAACCTCAATAGCTCCTTTTTTCGTACCAACCAATTCAGCATCTCCTCCCAACTCTTTGCTCTTGGATTGCTCTTGCCCACGGGTGGAATGGTGGTCCTATGAAGGCACATGCACATCCATTACAGTGCATACAAATAAGCTACCAGAATCGCAATAGCTTCTGTGTCCGTATCAAGCGATGCATTCACATCGCGTTCTTCCATCACACTTGTTTTCGCTTGCTTTTCCGGCAGCACACTAGTGCGAGCAGAGCTCGAGCTCAAGTCCCTGTCCCTTTTCATCGTCTTCGACTTCTCCTTCTCTGGCCCACGGTTGGAATCTGCCTTTGCTTTTGCCAGAGTCTTGCGCACCCAACCTATGTCGCATGCGAACGCTGCGGCGTCATCCTCGTCTTCGACACTATCTTCGTCATCCTCCATGTCGCTGTCGCTCCAGCCTGTTTCGCGCACAAAATCTAAATTGGTGTTGTCACCGCACGCAACCGATATGCTGGCAGACTAGCCTGATTTTATTTGCTCAGTAGGCTTTTTCTGCTGATCTTTTTCGCGAGACGTCATTAATAGCAACTTCTATATAGTTCTTACCTTAGCGGAAATATTATTGCGACATAACACTCACTATGTCGAAGCGACATAAGTTATCGAGAATCTACTTAAGCTTTTTGTCGACCTGACCTACTAGTCAGATGTTCTTATTAGCTATGTCGCGTCGACATACTCTGAAGCTATGTCGCTTCTATTATGTCGAAGCGACATAAGTTCGCGATAGCCTACATAAGCCATTAGTTGATCTGACCCACTGTTTAGATAAAGGCATATAATCTTATAAGCTATGTCGCTCCGACATAATTCAGGTTTCTCACTCGAAATATCTATGTTATGTCGATGTGACATAACTTATCGACATAAGTTATCGATAGCCTACATAAGCCATTAGTTGATCTGACCCACTATTTAGTTAAAGGGCATATAATCATAAGCTATGTCGCTCCGACATAACACTGGGCGGGTTTCTAACTCATGATGTCTAAGTTATGTCGATGTGACATAACTTAATCACTTAAGTGATGAGGTCGTGGTTCTGTTAATCGTTTATATAGATTATGCAGCAGTTATGTCACTGCGACGTAACTAACTAGCTTTTGTTTGTCGACCAGACCTTACTAGACAGGTTCTTAGAAACTATGGCGCTGCGACATAACTGCGTGTTAGCTCGATGTGACATAACTTAATCACTTAAGTGATGAGGTTGTGGTTCTGTGAATCGTTTATATAGATTATGCAACAGTTATGTCACTGCGACATACATACCTTTCGTGTTTAGACATTCTATCAGTACGATGAGCACTCGCAAATCCCATTCCAAACGCGGTGATGATAATACTAATTCCCGTGGGCTTGGTGAAGAAAGCACCCAAAGCAACCAGACTCACTTGCATTCCACCCGTGGGCCGAACGCAGTGGACTTCAGTACCCAAAGCAACCAGACTCACTTGCAACATTCCAACCGTGGGCCGAACGCAGTGGACTTCAAGGAATTGGATCTGGATTTGGCCGTGGACGCAACAGGTGTAGGTCTACGGCAAGCAGTTAGCGTAACACGTTTAGTTAAGGCAATCGGTTTTACCATCACTTCGCGGCCGAAGCTAAGTCGTGCGATGTCCGAGCCCCTCTGAAGCGCTGTCCTATCTGCTTGAAGATCTACACGCGCGGAACACTTTCTGGGCACATGGCGCAACATGCCAAAATAAATGCTTGCAACATCACACAGACTAAAGAGTGGCACGGCTTGAATGTCAAGGTGGTTTAACCCATATACAAATAACCATGTGTCCAGTGCATATCCTCGTCACTTAAGATTGAGACTCTCACGAGATGCGCAAATGACCAACTCGCTCTCAATTCTCCTATACATGATAAAGATGTTAGGAAGATGTTTTCCAAATTGGCAGATGTGGATGAGGAGGATGGCATACTGCTGCTCAAAAATATCCTGCAAGCGTTTGGTGTCCTGGTAGGTTCAGCACATAGTCAAACAGTATGGCCGGCAAGCAAAACTGTTTGTTAAAGGTCCTGCCGGATGGTATGCCTTACGTGGACTACATGTCCAACGTGTATTTTGTTGGTGATCACCCAGCGCTGGCCGAGGAATATCGGAAAAAGCCCCCGGATGCCATCAATTCGACAACCAATTATCGTGACCTCTTTTTGGGTCAGCTTTGGCAAAACGCAAACAAGCAGCTCAAAATCGGTTCCTTCAACGCCGAGGCGTTACTTACCCAAACTGAGCGTACAGCGCTGCGTAGCGATCCAAACGAACGTCGTCCCATATGTAGGTTGTTTGACTTAATCACGAGCACATATGTCTCTGCTCAAGGGCCTTAGCAAAGTTATGTCACTGCGACATAATTCAAAGCCTTGAGCAGACTAATCCTGTACTTTAGCTAAACTGCGACACAATTCAAAGCCTTGGACTAATCCTGTACTTTAGCTAAAGCAATTCCTACCGTGAGCGAACAAGTCAAGGCAATTCAGGAGCGCAATATGATGAGCCGTAGCACTGACGTTACGCATCAGAAGTCTTCTTCGGAAGGCTCTGATGAAGTGTCTGATGGTGGAATTACACCAGCCCAACTATCTGGCAAAAGCAACATGGGCAAGGATACAAGCCCAAAAAAGCCATCGGCTACTCAACCATCTGATGTCAACAAAGCAAACAGCTTGTCTGTTACTGGCGCCACGCATGACCGGCCGCGTTCCTTCATAGTTGCCTCCCGCAATAATCATTTGCATATTCGTAATCAGCTCGAGGAGAGGAATCGATTGGTATAAAAATCATAACATTTTTATGACTTTTTAAATTCCAACATAATTGTCAAACTCGAACGATCAATTTAAAAATGAGTTTGGATTTTTTTTATTATTAATAAACAAAATTGAAGGTTAAAAATTCAGGCATCGATACCGGAAAACAATTCTGAAATAATATTGAGAATTAAATTTCAATTTCATTTTCTATAAATCCTTGTCAAGTTTGATCGTCCATAACTTCCTTCATAGTTGCCTCCCGCAATAATCATTTGCATATTCGTAATCAGCTCGAGGAGAGGAATCGATTGGTATAAAAATCATAACATTTTTATGACTTTTTAAATTCCAACATAATTGTCAAACTCGAACGATCAATTTAAAAATGAGTTTGGATTTTTTTATTATTAATAAACAAAATTGAAGGTTAAAAATTCAGGCATCGATACCGGAAAACAATTCTGAAATAATATTGAGAATTAAATTTCAATTTCATTTTCTATAAATCCTTGTCAAGTTTGATCGTCCATAACTTCCTTCATAGTTGCCTCCCGCAATAATCATTTGCATATTCGTAATCAGCTCGAGGAGAGGAATCGATTGGTATAAAAATCATAACATTTTTATGACTTTTTAAATTCCAACATAATTGTCAAACTCGAACGATCAATTTAAAAATGAGTTTGGATTTTTTTTATTATTAATAAACAAAATTGAAGGTTAAAAATTCAGGCATCGATACCGGAAAACAATTCTGAAATAATATTGAGAATTAAATTTCAATTTCATTTTCTATAAATCCTTGTCAAGTTTGATCGTCCATAACTTCCTTCATAGTTGCCTCCCGCAATAATCATTTGCATATTCGTAATCAGCTCGAGGAGAGGAATCGATTGGTATAAAAATCATAACATTTTTATGACTTTTTAAATTCCAACATAATTGTCAAACTCGAACGATCAATTTAAAAATGAGTTTGGATTTTTTTATTATTAATAAACAAAATTGAAGGTTAAAAATTCAGGCATCGATACCGGAAAACAATTCTGAAATAATATTGAGAATTAAATTTCAATTTCATTTTCTATAAATCCTTGTCAAGTTTGATCGTCCATAACTTCCTTCATAGTTGCCTCCCGCAATAATCATTTGCATATTCGTAATCAGCTCGAGGAGAGGAATCGATTGGTATAAAAATCATAACATTTTTATGACTTTTTAAATTCCAACATAATTGTCAAACTCGAACGATCAATTTAAAAATGAGTTTGGATTTTTTTATTATTAATAAACAAAATTGAAGGTTAAAAATTCAGGCATCGATACCGGAAAACAATTCTGAAATAATATTGAGAATTAAATTTCAATTTCATTTTCTATAAATCCTTGTCAAGTTTGATCGTCCATAACTTCCTTCATAGTTGTCTCCCGCAATAATCATTTGCATATTCGTAATCAGCTCGAGGAGAGGAATCGATTGGTATAAAAATCATAACATTTTTATGACTTTTTAAATTCCAACATAATTGTCAAACTCGAACGATCAATTTAAAAATGAGTTTGGATTTTTTTTATTATTAATAAACAAAATTGAAGGTTAAAAATTCAGGCATCGATACCGGAAAACAATTCTGAAATAATATTGAGAATTAAATTTCAATTTCATTTTCTATAAATCCTTGTCAAGTTTGATCGTCCATAACTTCCTTCATAGTTGTCTCCCGCAATAATCATTTGCATATTCGTAATCAGCTCGAGGAGAGGAATCGATTGGTATAAAAATCATAACATTTTTATGACTTTTTAAATTCCAACATAATTGTCAAACTCGAACGATCAATTTAAAAATGAGTTTGGATTTTTTTTAAATTAATTAAAAAATTAATTTATTCATTTTCATAAAAATTTCAAATCAATTAATTTTAAATCTTCAATTTTTTTTATAACTATTAAGTTTAAACCCAAATTTGTAAATCAAAAATTTTAAATCAAATTTAAATCTTGATTTTTAAAACTTAAATTTTTAAAATTAAAACAATTGAAATTGAAATTTGATAATAAAAATTAATTAATTTTATTTTTCAAATTTAATTAAATTCCAATAATTTAATTTATTTTGATTCTTTCAATTATAATAATCTTATAAATTCGACATCATGTATTCAATTCAAAATATAGATTTAAAATATTATTTTATATTTAAAATTAATTTATAATTTTAATAACAATAATTTTAAAAATTTTGAATTTGAATAAAATTTAAATTAAAATAATTTAATTATTATAACCTTCAAGTAATTCAAAATATTTGATTTTTTCAATTATTTGTAAAATCTTAATTAGCTCATTCAAAATTCTAAATTCAGATAAATTAAATAAATTTAATTTTCATATATTAAAAATTATTAAATTTTTATTA
>JAEVLN010000080.1:0-10689 GCA_018350325.1 Globodera rostochiensis | reverse complement strand
TTTTTTTTGGGCCTTTTAAGTTCTTATAAAACTTTTGTTGTATTAGTCGTTTATTTTATTTACGTGAAGTTAAATTTTTAAAATTACGAATGAAAAGATTAACAACCGATTGATTTTTTTATCTTTTACTGCATTTAATATATTTTATTTTAATTCGTTCTTTTTACAATTGACTTTTGGAGCCTCATTTTTTGTTATTACTGAAGAGATTTCATTCAATTCAATTACAATATTTAAGATATCGTTTTAGCCTAACTGGAGGTTATTTATAAATATTATTAATATATTTGTGTTCGTTGCGTAACCATCGTTGAGACGCATCTTCACTTAAACAAGAAATAACTTCGCGTTAAGACCAAATCTCATACCCAAAAATGCACCCACAAAGATCGATGTTTTTCAATGTTTTTTTATATTTGTTTTTGTTACTTTTTTTCGTTACGCTTGTGTAAAATACTCAAAAATTTTTTATCTTTTTCTTATAATTGTTTAGTTTTTCCCATGCTGCGCTTTTGTACATAAATAAAATTCTATTCAACTGATTGTTTAGCTATATTATTCTAATCATATTGAAATTTTTTTTGCAAACTTTGTTAATTATTAGTAACAAGATTACGATGTACGTCAAAAAAATAAATTTGATTTTAATCATTTTTAATTTTAGCACTTAAATTAAATTTAAAATTAACGACAACGATTTTTTTATATCGAGCTACTTCATATTTAAAATGGCAATATATTTTAGAAATTACATTGCGGGCATCTTTCTGTCACCGAATTTGTAAAATGGGTTTGCAGTGAGGCAAATAAAAATATGAAATTTTTAAACTAAAATTTAACTGGTATATTTTGCTGGGATCTTACAGCTCAACTTGTAAAATTAATTGAGTTACAATATTATTTGCGGATTAAGTCGGGGTTTTCTGGTTGTAATTAACAGGCAAATACATGTATTTCATTAAAAATTTAGAGTCAGATTAATATCTTCATTACATTTGCACAATATAATTTAAGTGACTTTGAAAATTTGCTCATTATATACTTTAAAATTTTCACTTTGATTACAGTAATTTCAATGATATGACATCCAGAAATGTACAAATTACCAAAAAAAATTATATAGGACAATAGGTTCGGTCAGTGGAATTCCTTATTATGTTTTAGAAAATATTATAAACAAAAATGATTGCGATCTGCATTTTATTGACTTTCATGCTGAAGCAACTAGAGAAAAAAATGGCTTTAGCTAAATACTTTGATGGAAAAATATGGAGCAAGGCGCGAGTTGTTGTTTTTTTGCAAAAAGTTAGTTAAAGTTAAAGCGTAAATGGATAAAATTCCATGCATTGTTGGCACGCGAATAAACGTTTATCATAAAAAACTTCTAATGAAATGTAGATAAATATTAAACAGCCAACAAAAACAAATAAATGAAACAGATACTGGATACAAAAAATAAACACTACGCTCAGTCTACCTTAAACAAATTTATGCGTAGATGGACGGGAACCGGATTAAAAAACTACAATAAGCAAAAAGTATTGTTAATTAATCGTTAATAATTATTCTCGTCAAACCCTATCAGCAAAAAAAAAAGGTTTATCTAAAATTTTTCAATTTCTTATCAACAAATTGGATCATGGCCTAAGCTATCATCCATCAAATAATAAATTGAAAAAAAAAATGGGACCCTCAGCGGGCTTGCCATGGCATTGGCGATGGCGAGTTGGGCAACATACAGGCGCGTGAGAAACAGGCGCGTCAAATAATAATAAATAGATTAAAGCTTAAACTATGAGGAGGAACCGTTAATTAGTAAATCTATATTTTTATATAAATAATGCAAAAGCATAATCAAATATTTATCAACACAAAATTCCAAATGGGCTAACTAATACAAACTAAAACTAAATAAGAACCATAAATAAAATGTTCGCAAATTGCAAATCATCTTGAAAATATAACGAGCCAGAGAACAAAATGCGATATTAACAATTTCTCATGCAAACGTTTTTAAATAAGTTTTATTAATTACTTTGTGCTGTCTTTAAAGAATTTACTGAGCTAGCACCAATTAAATCTCCCAACTTACCCTCCTCGTTGTTGATGGGACTTTTCTTGTTCAGACGCAGCCATCATTAACAACGGAAACAAGAATTGGTATTAAAAGATTTTCTTGTTAATCTTAATTATTAGCTTAGTTTGTTTTAATTGAGGTTTATTATTTTTTTTGCTTCTTTAATTTTATTTAAATCTTATTTTGTCTATAACATAGTTTATAATATTTTGCTTTGATTGTTTATTTTTTTTCAATGCATCAGTGCACTCATCATTTATTCTGTCTAAAGAGCAATAATTCCAATATTTCTTCAGTGTGCAAATCGAACCCAGCAAACTTACTGCGCTTGAGCGTACGCTTTGTTTAATATGTATAATCATTTTTTCAATATTTTATGCTTACGAATGTATTTATTTTTGAATTTTATTGTTTTTATGTTGGAGTTAATATTTTTTGTGCCATTAATACTTTTTTTGACAGCGCATGGCTTCCTGTATAGCGTGTAAACATTTTTGCCATTGTGTAGAAAAGACATTTTTAAATAACAAGCTTTTTCAAATTATTAGGCTGGCATCGTTAACATCAGCTGTACTAAAAACAAATAGACATATTTAAATTAAAAAGGTCGCTTTTGAATAAAAAAGTATTAACTTAAAAATATTTGTCTTCCTATTGGCACCGAATATAGCAATTATGAAAGATGGGCTTCGCAATGAGCTTGATGATTTATATTGAAAGCCAACCCGTGTTTTGTATAATTAAGTTAATTATATTTTGTTAATTGGTTTTTCCGTATTGTATCACTTCTCTTGTTTTATTACAGTTTTTATTTGTCATTTATCCAATTACTAAATATTGTTTTAGCTAAATAATCATATTTTAAGCTTTGGTATATTATTCTGAATTTTTTGTACTTTGATATACTATTATTTATTAAGTTTTAAAATCATAATTCTGGAATGTACTTTAATTATATTAGTGATTTGGTCTGCTTAGGTCCGCAACTAGTCGGGCACTGCATAAAATGTTGAAATTGTCGCAGTCAACATTCTAAATCAATTTTTTTAAGTTTGTGCATATTATCTGCTTTGTCTTTAGTTTCCAAATCAATGCATGCTTCACATTTATAAATAAATAATGCCATTTTTATTATATTAGCTTTAAAGTTAGCTTATTTTATTTTATACAATTTAATTTTGTTTATATTTCAAGTTTTTAGAGCAAATTTATTTTTTGGCACCGTAAGTTACTTATATCGACAACAAAATCGCCCTGCCTTATTGCAGATTGAAAATTTTATTTATGCATATTTTAAATAATTGATTGTTGAAACATGTTTTGAAGAAATAGTGTGCTAAAAAGAGAGAGTCAGACGGTTAGAGTAATTTGGTCACCAACGCACCCCATCTAATAATTTTTTAGTTACTTTTTTGAACATTTTATTTTTTGATGAAATAGTGTGCTAAAAAGGGAGAGTCAGACGGTTAGAGTAATTTGGTCACCAACGCACCCCATCTAATAATTTTTTAGTTACTTTTTTGAACATTTTATTTTTTGAAGAAATAGTGTGCTAAAAAGAGAGAGTCAGACGGTTAGAGTAATTTAGTCATCATCGCACCCCATCTAATAATTTTTTAGTTACTTTTTTGAACATTTGTAAAGATACATAAATATAAATAGTTTAAATTTTTTAAATACAACTTGAGAATAAATCATCATAACTTGAGTTTTTTGTACGTGAT
This sequence comes from Globodera rostochiensis, assembly GCA_018350325.1. Classification (NCBI taxonomy): domain Eukaryota; kingdom Metazoa; phylum Nematoda; class Chromadorea; order Rhabditida; family Heteroderidae; genus Globodera; species Globodera rostochiensis. Next base: position 6,888 of record JAEVLN010000080.1, on the reverse strand, counting down.
TTTGTAGTTAGATAATACATAATTGCATATTTTATTTCTACTAGGCTCATTTATTAAATAAAATAAAGTTTAAATTTTTTTTTTGGTAATTTATTGATTCACACAATGCTCGCGATTTCTAAATAACAGCTCGATCAATTTGATCGCAAAACAAAACTTTCATGTTTAAATCTTTTAAATGAGAATTTCTATTTAATCTTAAAAGTTATTAATCTAAAAATAAATAGCAAAAATAACATTTAAACAAATAATGAATATGCATAGAAATTAATAAAATACATTACTTAGCATATTCAGGTTTATTTTTTTTGTGTTGGCTAGGTCTTCAGCATAGCGCGAATTCTATTAATTTAATTAATAACAAATTTATTTTGAAATTAAGTATTTAAGAGATGCATTTAAAAACATTTTTATTATTTTAAGGTTGATAAAGAAAATTAAAAGCATAAATAATCTTGAAAGTAAATAAATGAATGATATTCAAACCCATTTAAAAAAACTAAAATTATGAAAAATAAAATTGCAGTTCATATATACATACACCCATTCCATGATGGAAACGGTCGTACCGGGCGCAGTTGATTAATACTTTTAAATTATTATTAAAATCATTAGCAAATTACAATCTGTATAGGGCATATAATTTGTTATCTTAAAGAAAATTTTCTTTTTTTCTTTCTAACATAAAAAATATTAAATAAATTTATCAATCAATAATAGATAGATTCAGAACATGTACTGCTTCTATTAATTGTTAATAATCAATTTAAGTTTGTCCATTCACATTATTATTCCGAATTTAAAAATAAATTAATCAACCAATAATTTAAATAAATTTATAGAAATTTAAATTGTATTTACGAAAAAGTTAATAATTAGGGCCTTTTGTTCGGTTGATCAAGATTAAAACAAAATTTTGTAACGATTAAAAAGCTTGAAAATAACTTTTAACAATTATTTAGAATATAATTTTAATTATTAAATAATTACTTAGTACATAAATTTCTCCAATTAAAAATTATAAATGTTTAAATTAAACTTATCATAATATTCCTACATAAGATATTTAAATCAAAAGATTTAAATTTTTGAAATTTTATTTTTTGAAGAAATAATGTGCTAAAAAGAGAGAGTCAGTCGGTTAGAGTAATTTGGTCATCAACGCACCCATCTAATATTTTTTAAGTTATTTTTTTGAAATTTTATTTTATGAAGAAATATTGTGCTAAAAAGAGAGAGTCAGACGGTTAGAGTAATTTTGTCATCAACACACCTCATCTAATAATTTTTTAGTTACTTTTTTGAACATTTTATTTTTTGAAGAAATAGTGTGCTAAAAAGAGAGAGTCAGACGGTTAGAATAATTTGGTCATCAACGCACCCCATCTAATAATTTTTTAGTTACTTTTTTGAACATTGAAGAAATAGTGTGCTAAAAAGAGAGAGTCAGTCGGTTAGAGTAATTTGGTCATCAACGCACCCCATCTAAAAATTGTTTTAGTTTTCTTTTTTGAAAATTTATTTTTGAAGAAATAGTGTGCTAAAAAGATAGAGTCAGAGGTTAGAGTAATTTGGTCATCAACGCACCCCATCTAATAATTTTTTAGTTACTTTTTTGAACATTTTATTTATTAAAGAAATAGTGTGCTAAAAAGAGAGAGTAAGACGGTTAGAGTAATTTGGTCATCAACGCACCCCATCTAATAATTTTTTAGTTACTTTTTTGAACATTTTATTTTTGAAGTAATAGTGTGCTAAAAAGATAGAGTCAGAGGTTAGAGTAATTTGGTCATCAACGCACCCCATCTAATAATTTTTTAGTTACTTTTTTGAACATTTTATTTTTGAAAAAATAGTTTGCTAATGGTGTAAATTATTTATACATTTCAAATAACCTTAAACATTAACCAACTTTTTGAGATCAGGACGGGAAAGCAATCCAATTAAAATTTTTATTAAAACAAAACAATATAAAAACAGAACTATTGTTCACTATAAAAATAAAATAAAAGAAAAATGTATAAATGCAAAATAGGAGTCTAAAAATAAAAGTGTTTTCGCTTAAAAACATTTAACTTTAAAATATACATATAATAAACATAAAAATCCAGTTAATAATTCAATCACTATGCAAATATTTTTATTAATTAAGATGTTTTTCAAAAATTGAATAATAATGGTGCTAATTTTGTAAGAATTAAATAACACTTATTTAACAACAACGAAAAAAACTTAGTTTTTCTCAAGAATTTTTTAAATTTCAAGAAATGATGTGAATCCTCTGATTGATAAATTTTTCAATATTTTAGTCGCCTAGTTTTAGATTTTTCGAGGCTAAAGTAGCAGCCTAACAATTAACCAACGATTTAAGAATGTTTCCCAAAAAAGTTCTAATCTTGCAAATAAAATTAAATAATTCCACTTCATGTATGGCGACATATGCTTTAAAAATTTGCATATTGGAAGAATCATTAGGTATGCAATTTTATTAAGTTTAACGTTTTTAAAATAATTATGTTAATTGGTAGCGAATCAATTAAACGTTTTAGAAACATCTAAAATTAACCCCAAAAATATTAAATACGGTTGATTGGCATAAACCTTTGCATTTATTTGTCATATTTTTCGATGCATATCATTTTAAATTAGACTTTATATCCTCTTACACTGATATTTAAATTGTTTTGTAGAACAAACAAATTTAAAAAATGCTTTTTTACTTTTTATGTCTTTATTAAGTAACAAAATACTACGATCGGTATAATAATCGGGGAAATTTATTAATGTAGCTAAATTAATATTTTTTGCCACTGAGTAATTATTAATACTTAATTATTTATCATTATTTCAAAAAGCATCCGGTGCTCTCGGCGGTATCTCACAGTGCTGACACTGTGACCCGGATGTTTCTGCCGAACGTGCTTGCAGAGTGTGCGTTTGTCATAGCAGCCAAAAGTGCAAAACTTGCAAAATGCGGGGAATTTCGGTAACCGGAATTCCAGACGCAAAGTAATTATTTGGGTCATAACGACCACAATTATAAAATAATTTTTTATTTAAAGTTTTATTAATAAATAATATGTATTGCTTTTTCGTTTAATGGGGGGGGGGTCTCTTTTTTTTTAAATCTTACCACAAATTTCTGTTTTTTAACTGATGATATTCAATTAATTTAAATAAAAATTGTATTTAAAAATTTATAACCACGATAGTTTTATTTTGGAGTAATTGGACCTTTTACATTTATGCTGGTTTTTCATAATTTATTCGATCATCCCTGTAATTAATGGGTAGAGAAGCAGGTAGTTTTTTATTTTTTGATAATCTAGCTGATTAATTATTAACTTTGCGAAATTTTTTTCAGTTTTTAGATTTAATAAAATTTTAAATAAATTCAACTTACAAAGATTAAAAATAAATAATAATTAATCCTGCAACTGTCGTAATATTAAAGCCCCATATTATTTCATCCTTCGTCTTTTATGTTAATTAATATTGTTTTTATTTATACAAGTTTTTATCATTTTAATTTATATTGTTATTAAAAGGAGCACAAAATTACCTATTTTATTATTGGCTACTTGGGTTCAGTTCCCGGTCATATGGTGCTTTCTTTTTTGCACATTATCCTGTAAATTTTTGCTAAGATTTTGTAGACTGTTTTGCATAAAAAAGAAGATTCATTAAAGATTTGTGTCTGTCTATTTTTAGGCTATAATTTTATTTAAATGTATTGTTATTTTTTGTTGTTAAATTGTTATTTGATAATTAATAGAAAAATCTATGTTCAATCATTACAAACTTTTGTATTTTAACTATTAAAATAGATTCTGATTTAAATGTATACTTCAAAAGTTACGCTGTAACAGAATTAGAAGCGAAATTATTTTGTTGGAGTTATTTGATCATTATTTTTATAAAATAATTATTTTTAAATGACGCCATACTGCATTCATAGTCTGGCAAATAGCTTCCGTCTAGTATATTTTCTTGACGGAGTAGCATGCTTTGAGTTCAAATAACATTAAATGGCCTACAAATTAATATTTTTATTGCCAAACGAATTTTGTATTATACTTTTATAGCATCACAGCCTTTAACTTATTTATTTATTCTATGCGAAGTAGCCAGAAATACTTTGCATTTAATAAAGTTTAGATATAAAAATTTTCTTGCATTTATTTTGAGTTTGTCCTTTAGTTTTATTTAAATGTTTTTAATTCTTGCAAAGCATTTACTAAAATTCAAAAATTGAAATTATATTTTTATGCATTTTTATTTATAATTTTAAAAGTTTTTCGGTTTTTCTTGGCATTTTAAGTGATAATCTCTGGGTGTAAAGCTATTGAGAATTATTTGTAGAAATTAACTGCCAATTAATTAACAGCTTTATAATAAATAACACATAAAAAAAGATTATGGGTAATATAAAATAATATTTACCGCGTCTACCACCATGTCGTTCTGACCGTTCTTAATTTTTTTTTTTCAGCATGACAGCTAAAATTCTAACCTTTTCAAAAACCGCTTTAAATTTTCAATTTTTAAATTCAATTGTTAACAACGTTATTTTAATCTTAGAATATAATAAATGGAAAAATTTGATATTATTTTTATAAATAAATAATATTTTATATTTAAACTTGTTTTGTTTAGATATTTTTTCTGGAGTTAAAGTTTTTTGTTTGTTTTTTTAATTTTATGTTTTCTTTTTCACAACATTTCATGAATTCCAATTTTTAGTTCAAATTAAATTGGTCGGCAGATATTTGCCCATTTATTTTATCTTATAATGGTATATTATAAACTCGTACGTATTGAGCTGTGGGGTGCTTTTCGAAATAGTATTCTTTTTAAATAGATTTTTTGAATAATTTTATGAGCGTAAAATTAATATTCGTCCAAGCGGTAAAAAATAGTGTTTCCTATTTAAGTCTTGAATTATAAAGTTGCATAAAATAAAATTGTTTGGGCATACTCATTTCGAGTTCTCGTCGAAAATTAATCCATGCACATTGTCGTCTGGCATCCACAATCATGTATACCAACTGCTTTTATCTTTCCTTGTTTTTTATAGAAACAAGTCCTTTAATTAAATGATTTTTATATTTTTTTGATAATTATAGTTAGGTCAAGTTATAGCTTTCTCATACTTACAATATTAATTTTTTACTAAGAAGCAATAGTCACTTTTAATGTTGAAGATTTTTTGTTTGTGTTATTTTGATTTTTAATTGTTTTATGAATACAGCGCGAAGCAGTACATTAAATACATTGTTAATAAATAAACAAAATTGTTTAAATTTAAAATTTTTATGTTTAGAGTAAATTGGGGGCGGAGAAGAAATTAATAACATTTATTTTAGTATTTTGTTATATTAATTTATCGTTCAACTTGATTGCGGCGGCTCTCAAGACGACGGCCAATGCTCCTTTCCTTTAATATTATTAATAGTTTATTTATTTTACAACTTAATAACTGCAAATTTGAGTTGTTTGCATTGAAAAAAATAAAATTAATTTAACTGTAAGAATATTATATTTTAAATGCTTATGATGTTTTAAATTATACTATTGAATTAATTTTTAGTTTTTAAACTATTGTCTCTTAAATATCGCTTTCATACTTTGTTATTTTAACAAGTTTTTGTAAAATAATAAACAGGGTTCGGATTTATATTTTTTAAACGGTTTTTGTTTAATTGATCGCGAAATGCGTTCAAATACCACCTTGACAAGTTTTCATACTTTAGATTTTTTTAATAAAATTTATTTAGTACCTCACTTGCCAATTGACTTTATCTGTACTGTATTTATAATTAATTAAGATAACATTTATAAGTTTTTAACCAATCTAAACGTTATCACTTTTTGCTAATAATGTTAATTATTTCAATTATACTATCTTATATTCATTGCATTTTACATCGGCGTGCGCAGCGGCCTGTTGTTTCACGCAGAGATACAGTTTGAAGTCTGTGGTGCGTGTATTGTCTTTTTTTATACCGCCCGAGGCACTCACAAATCAGTCGACGCCGAAAACGACAATTATTAAAAAGCCACTTATTTTTTGTTTCAAATAAACAGAAAATTGCCGTTTTATTTAATTTCGATATTGGATTTGGTATAATCAGCTTCTTATTTTACCTTTTATTTATTATATAAATATCATATGCAATGAGTTAATGTAAATTTGAATAACGAGACACGATAAAATAATTGCAGTTAACTTTGTAAATAAATATATTTTTTATATAAATTAATCCTCTGATAAAACTCTCTTTTACAAATCTGAACAGGCGAATGAAGAGGTTGAGATGGCAGATCGACGACGACGAAACGCGTTTTTCTTTTTTTATTTTTAAATTACTGAAAAGGCGGCGACGGCAAAATGCTGGTTAAGATTAATTTTTTTGAAAAAGTACAAAACAAACGAAATAAAATACCAAATGTGGGCCAATAATGCTTAAAAAAATGTTCTAAAATTAATGATAACAAAAAAAGATTTTAACATTATGTAAATAATTAATAAAAAAAATAAAGAATAAATAAATCAAATTTTTGGGATGTTATGGAATATTTAGCAAGTTGGTACGTTTAAATGCTTAAAAAGTTATAAACAAGCTTAACGCAGGAATCATCAACATCCAAATCCTAAGCAGAGCGCCCAACGAAAGCCCACTAATTTTTTTTATGGGCACTTTAATTATTGATGTCAAAGCGCTACAATGATTAAATATACCTTTACATTGAGCTATAAAACAATTAAAGATAAAATAATTCGCTTGCATGGGGACGTAATAAAGCAATCGGAAACAAATACACAATTATTTTAATTATATATTAAACAGTTGATTTAAAATTATTGTAAATATTATAATAAATGAG
>JAEVLN010000008.1:2747793-2919709 GCA_018350325.1 Globodera rostochiensis | reverse complement strand
TTCCAACCAAACGCTTTCCCTTTGTTCGCGCACCCAGCGCTAAAATTAAATAAAAATTCAAAAATTATATCTGAAGCTATTTTCATTAGAACTCAACAAAACCGGCCCATTTTAAGGAATTCGAAAGTTGGGGACACCTTTCCACTGGGATGGACCTTAAAATGGCAATTATAATGAAAAGACAATTTGCCAATCCCAAGGAATTCGAAGAATACCCAAAAAATGGTTCAGGTTCGAATTTGTTAAAATGGACCAAAAAAAGGATTTTTTGTCGGGGCCCATCACGGTGTGTATTGGCGGCCCCTTTTTGCCTCATTTCGATTCTCAACGGCGGCCAAAACAATGTTCCGAGCCGGTAACCACGCAGTGTGAAGAGACCGAACGCGTTGCTCAAATTCCTCCTCTACAATTGCCATGGCCTTCTGAAAGCCCTTCTCCGGGTCCGGCGCCTCCTCGTTCCATGCCGGGTTGCAGTGCTCGACACGAGACCCGAAAGTGCTCGACAGTTGGTATCTGAAAAAAGAACTCGGTCTGAATTCGAGATCCGGATCGGGATTTTCGATTACCGAATCTAAACAAAAACAAAAAAATCAAAAACCCAGGATTCGGTACATCTTTGAGGGACCCATGGCCTAACAGATTTGTTAAAAATTTAAATTCGATAGTTTTACCTTGGCAACCCGTCGAACTGGTTGACGCCGTTGTCAATCGCGTCAATTGCTTCGACAAATTTCTTATAAATTTGCTCGTAAAGTTTGCCCACGTCGGCGTCCTCCGCAGGCAAACCCAAAATGCTGCCAATCACCGCCTTTCCGTAATGGGCATAAATCAGCCCAGCCGAACTCAGTTTCGTCTACACATTTTTGTTCACTATTTAGGGATTGTTTCAATTTTAAATAACCTGAAACGGAAGGCCAACGATCGATTGCATTGTTTCGGCAAAATCACTGAAAGAAGTTAATTACACCTTCTGATGCCATGAGACTAATTGGTTTTATGTATGCAAATCAGACAAATTAAACTGTGCTGAGGCCGCGAAAGCAAGAGTGTCTTTATTTATCCATTAACTTCTGACACACAAACAAAGTTTCGTCACACAAATCAAACTGTCGAGGGAGGCCACGAAAGCAGAGTTGGCTAATGCTGCCACCTTTTCTTTTCACCCGCCGATGGACGAGCATGGGGACCGTGGGTGGAAGTGTGAAGCTATAAGAAAAGAATCTAATCAGGTTCTTCTACAAATGTTTACCGTAATTCCGGCACACGGTTCATCACGAATTTGTGCGGTTGACGCAGATGGGCGACCATGGGGAACAACGTTGACGGAAGTGTGAAGCTAAAAGAAAAGAATCTAATTAGGTTCTACTAGCGGCCAACAACCGAATCATCACGAACTTTTGCGGTTGACGCAGACGGGCGATTAAGCTAAAAGAAAATAATTAAATTAGGTTCTTCTACAAATGGTTACCGGAGGCTTTGGGGCTGACGTGGACGGACGACCAACTTTCGTCGTGAACTGTGGACGATTTTTGGTCACGCTGTGATGCTAAGAGAAGAGAAGCAAGTTAGGTTCTTCTTAAAATATTTACCGAAACAGCCGAGCCAACATCGCTCTGAGGGGTACGACGCACCGGCGAAACTGGAGCAATGTTCGGCTCGCCATACATTTGAATCGATGCGGGCAAACGATTCGCCTGGAGCCAACGAGATACGGGACGCTCGATACCATGCGTTTGGTCGGCGTTCGGCCCACGCGCCTCAAAACATAGATTTATAGATGCTTGATTCGGTTTCAAACCGGCAATGAAAGACGAGGAACGTTAAGAGGTATGGGCGTTGTGGGCAAAGGCGGCGGGGCTGAAGATTTGTTTTTTAAAGAAATTTGCATTGGACGTTTTAAATAGTGTTACAAAATGAATTATCGTACAAAAAATACCATTTCGGCTGGTGCTGTATTTTTGCAAAAAGGTGTGAATAGTGTCGTAGAACAGGCTTACAGACGGATCTGAGCCGACGAATTTTGTCATAACTATTCCAGGGGTAGTTGCTTTGAATATAGTAAAGAATGAGCGGAGGTCGTTGACGTCCTTAAGTCATTTTAATGAGTCAAAGAAATATTTTGCGACACCGATTCAAAACCGAATTTTTGATTGCTCTAATTTTCACCAGTGAAGGAAGACTGACCTTTTCAATCATGAAAACATCCCGGATTTCTTTGTGGGTCAGGTTAATGCCTGAGCCACTTTGCAATGCTGCTTCTTCCTTGGCGCGCAAACGTGAAAAAATATTCTGAAGTGGATAAGTGCGGAAAAAATTTTTTAACAGTTAGTTGGAACGCTAAACTATTGCAGGTGCCCATCCCAAATGCCTACAATAAGCCCAATTTCCGCCCATTTCTCAAGCCGAAGAGAAAGAAAATTTTGGAGCATCCGCGTCGAAGCGTAAACGCCGAACCAGCCATCATGAGCCCGAACGCAGCGCGTAATCTCATAAATAAGTTCTGGTGGTAGCCGTTTTCGGACCATTGGGGCGATTAGAGAAGGATAACCGAGGGTAAATATGATTAATAATTTTTGTTTATTTCAATTTGTTCGAAATTCACAAAAAATGCAGTCGCCGAGGGTCGTCGGGAAGACCCTTAACTGGAATGTAAATAAAGGAAGCCAGAAGACAGCCCATTAGCTTAATCCCAGAGCCCATCAAATCAAATCTAAGCCCAACCACACCGAACCTCATTTGAAGAAGCCATGTCAATACAATGGTTTATTTAAAAGCGAAATATGGTCGGAAAAATCTAAAAGTATGCGATCAAATGATGGGATTAGATGTGACATTGTGAGTTTATTGGCATTTATGCAGAAGGTGTGTCAAAACAAAAATCTTCGCCTTTATTATCCATTAGAAAATGTTTCGGCAAATGTGGCTTATCTCTTGCTGACAAATGTACTCTCGAATTGGCCCGTGGGGCTTTTCGGTTTTATATTTTTCGTTGAATTGGCATTCTGTTTAATGTAAAACAGGAAAAAAAGTAGTAAAAAATCTGAAGAGGAAAAGAAAACAAAAATGTGTAGACGAAACTGAGTTCGGCTGGGCTGATTTACGCCCATTACGGAAAGGCGGTGATTGGCAGCATTTTGGGTTTGCCTGCGGAGGACGCCGACGTGGGCAAACTTTACGAGCAAATTTATAAGAAATTTGTCGAAGCAATTGACGCGATTGACAACGGCGTCAACCAGTTCGACGGGTTGCCAAGGTAAAACTATCGAATTTAGATTTTTAACAAATCTGTTAGGCCATGGGTTCCTCAAAGATGTACCGAATCCTGGGTTTTTGATTTTTTTGTTTTTGTTTAGATTCGGTGATCGCAAATCCCGATCTGGATCAATTCAAGCAGTCTCTTCTTTCAGATACCAACTGTCGAGCAGGGGTTGAGGCCCTTTTGTTGTGCTACATTCATAATTTTTGGACCAATCTTAACAAATCTTATTACGTTTTTAAAAAAATCTCCCTTTACCACTTCTTTAAACAGAATTCTCAAACATTGCTGATGATGCAATCGATGTTGAAGACAATGAGGAAGAAGATTTTGAATTTAAAAAAGTTTGTTTTACCTTGGAACATTGAAAACAAAAATTTTATTGCCAGTCCCGATCCCGGTTTTTCAAAAGGCGAAATCCCGGTTCGAGATGCTGGTCCCGATCCCGGCTTTCACGGTCCCCGATTACGAGTTTATGGAATATTGAAAATTTAAATGGGGTTTTGAAGCGGTTTGGCCACGTGTCTACTCTCCACGTACACGGTGCACTATTAGTTTGAAATAGACTGGGCTCCGAGTGGTTGCCGGAGCATAAACTTGGCCCATTCAATTGTCTCGACAAAACGCATCAAAGATATGCCTATTTTTGTACTCCCAAATTTTGTTTGGTCGACTCCACCCTACTGTTGGTGAGTACGCGTTTGGTTCCGAAAGCTGACCAACAATAAAATCAAGTAGTGATCTGAGTTTATTCATTTCAGTTGAAACAAAAGAACCGAAGTAAATACTAAGCCTCGGTGGAAATCGACGATAAAGCAATTCTATAAACAAACAAATATACAAACGCTTCCTACCGTCTAATCAATAAGCCTAAACAATGCCCTTTGCCTCTCTAAACAACAACTTTTTCGAAACTTTTGATCCTTAAAAATGCAGCTTCCGCGCGTTCTCGACACGATCTTATGCCTTCAACAAAACTGTCCTCTTCTTTGGGGCACATATCCTTTGACACGTACATCAAAGTCATCAGCACGGGGAGGTACAGAAGGGTGAAACGAAACAAATTTGTGGCACTTCTGTCAGGGATGAAAAGTGTGAGTCAGAAAAATAACCGCCGAAACAAAATGGGCAATTTCCGTTATTAAGGAATAACTACAAGATTTATGAAATTGATTGCGGGCCCACTTTTGTGAGGGCCAGACGTCGGACACACACCAATTTATATATTATGCTTTCACCTTTTGTCCGGATTTGAATAGAATTGGAACGCCAGAAAAAGCATTGAGGCGTTTAGAGGAAGCGACGTCAAGGCGAAAGTCCATGTGGTCAAATGCGTCAGAGGAGCACACAGCGAACAGAGTGACAGCAGGACAAAAGAGTGCCTTAAGCGTAGCTTTAATGCCAAAAATGGCATTTGTCTTTACTGGCACCACGAATGGGAATGCCCACCTCAACGTCGTCCTACGGCACAGTCCCTCATCCGTCACACACATCATTTTATACCCTGCCGTCGCGTAATCGCCGCGCAAATTCCAGCTAAGGGCGTTGAAATGGGGAAATTGCCATGAAAAGAGTAAGGCACCGAGCACCAAAGCGGCCGAGTCTAGGCGTCCTAACGCAAAAAATGTGGAAGACAAAATGGATTTTCCGTAAGACAGAATATTGAATTGATACTAACGAAATATTGTCAAAAATTTTCGGGTTTTCTGTCTCTTCCACTCTATCGAAACTAAATTTTCACTGACCGGTCACAGCCGCGTAGCCCATCAATGGTGGAATTGCACCCACAACGGCTCCAATCCAAGTGCAACTAAATGTACAAACAATAAAAGAGTTGCGTCTGCGAAAACAATTCTCAAACACCTGTGATGACGACGCTTCATCGGCGTGTAAAAGCCGGCGTAAAGAGCGAGGTTGATAAACCCAAGAGCGGAAGTGAGATGGTTGCAGCCTGAAGAACATATGTTTAAACCCTTCTCATTATTTACGCGCAATTATCCGCAAAAGCCCACTGAGACAAAGGATGCCGAGTCCGGTTGTGCCCGTAGCTGCAGCGAACAACAAAGCGTGGACGGGAGTCAGTCGACCCACCGGCAACACTCGCGACCGAGTCCCTGTTTTTGTGGATTGAATAGCTAATTTTCTAATTGGTATATTTATAAGCAGAGATTGGACCGGACTGAGAAAACCCGAGTACTCGGGCCCCGACTTTTCAAAATCAACGATTTATGAGGGCATACTTCTCATCTGACTGTCATGTTGTCGCTCGATCACATTGTTGCAGGTGCTGGCAGAAGCCGAGAGGAGCGCAGTGCCGACAACGCAAGCGGCAAAAAGAGAAGAGGGAGCGGAGGAGAAGGCGGGAGACATCACAAAACTGAACATGAAGAATTCAAAATGGGCTTAAAATAAAATAAAAAAACTAAGCAAACAAGCCCACGTTTTAATTCAAAAAAAAATTGTACTATGACCATTTTCAAGAAAAGTGACTAAATTTTTACCAAAATAACTGTTTTTAAGGAAATAAATATAATTAAAAAGCTAACATTTTATTTATTTACAACTAACCCACTGACGGCCGTACACGCAATCAAAGCGGTGAGTCGGCACTTCGAAAGCTGCAATATTTTTTACAAACCCAGCCAAAATATGTCCCAACCTGCAAATACGCGTGGAGAAGACTGCAGCTGTTGCCAACGACAATTGGAGGCTTTTTGAGTGCAATAAGTTGTTGATCAGTGCGCAAATCCTCACTTTCACGCGTTTCAGCAACAGAAAAAAACTGAAACCCGTTAAAATTTCATTATTAGACTCTTAAAACACTTAAACCAAAACAACAAAGAATTGACCCGTTTTTGCCCCTTCCCAAAATTCTTCTAAATTGTAAAAAAAACTAAAACTCAATCCCACGTTACCTTTGCTCTTTTTCTTATCTCGCTTTTGCATTTTTTCAGCTCAGCATTTGAAGATGTTGGCAGCTCCGTCAAAATCCTTTGGTTCGCTTTTACAGCGGAATGTGATGAACAGTTTCGATGTATAGAAAAATGCTTGCACAATAAAGTTCGGTTTGTAAAGGAAAGCATCTACCGGTAAATGTGAAATAAATATATAAACAAGAAAGAAGCCAAAAAAAACCTTCGTAAAACTAATTTAATAAAAGATGCCCTGTCAATCCTGCTGGTAGTCATTGATTTTCCAACACCCGTGCCCGGCACCAGGACCGGATTTTTTTCTTTAATTTTTTTTTGCATTTCAGCTTTCTTGGAATCGGGATTTTGTTGTTTTTTAGCCGAGATTTTGTCGGTGGCACGACTTTTCGTCAATGGACTTTTCGTCAACGGACTCTTCGTCAACGACTTTTCGTCAATGGACTCTTCGTCAACGACTTTTCGTCATTGGACTATTCGTCAACGACATGTCGTCAATAAGAAAGAATTAAAAAAAACAATAAATTTAATTAAATTTAAGCCAACACAATTTTTCGGAATAGTTACCTAAGTTTATTTGTCGCACAAAAAAATTTTTAAGAGGGTTTTAAGCAATTCTGAGAAGTACTCGGGGGTTATCGAGGTTGCTGATCACGAATATGACAACAGATTTATCATATAGACATCATCTGATTATGATTTCAACATTATGATTTTTTGAAAAAATTTTTAAAATGCAACAAAGGGCTTAAAATCATTCAAAAACATCATTACAACAAAACAGCAAGTAATGATCGAATTGTACTTTTTGGATGATTTTAAGCGTGTTTTTGAAGGCTAAAATTGATTTCTGAAAAATTTTTGAAATTTTGAATAACATTTGAATTTGGGTCCAGGGTTCGAAATTGGTCGAATGGAGGCCAGAATCGGCTTCTTCGCCCCGAATAACCCTAGACTTGAAAATTTGGTGTTGACTTAAATTTAATTGAATTTGTTGTTTTTTTTAATTCTTTCTTATTGACGAAATGTCGTTGTCGAAAAGTCCATTGACGAAAAGTCATGGAACCGATTTTGTCGACACACGGGGGCAGCGTCTTTTTTAATTTCAATTAAAATCTTTGGCAATCTGTCTCAAAAAACTTTGGCATTCTGTCGATCTGCAGTAAATTAAATCTTTGGCGATATGTCCTAGCTCTGATCAAAAAGTCTGGGTTTTCCTAAATCCTGGTATCCCTGTTTTTTCTAAAATCACCAGGATCATGATTACAGTGCATGGAAAAATTCTGCTCAGGGTCCGGTCCGATCCTCTAAATTTAGTTTTACCAAAGCATTTGCTAGTTTTTGAAAAAAAGCGAATTATGTTGAAACAATCGTTTGTGATAATTAGGGCCCGGATTTATATTGACTAAAAAACGCGATCTATTGACTTAAAATATTGACCAAAAACCCCCCAAAATATTGATCAAACCCCAAAAGTGCCAAAATATTTCCGGGCTTCTCCCATGATTCCCTATTCACAAAAAAAAAAATTTTTTAAATATAAATCCGGGCCCCTAGTGATAATAGATAGTCTTTTCGTTACCCTTTCTATTTTTAATTAATGTTTAAATTATTTGTTTTAGAAAAGATTGATTACCTCAATAAAAATGTTGCCATCGATGCCGAAAAGACAACGCAAAGCCGAGGAGGATCGGCACTTACGCGTTATTGAAGTTAAATTGTTTCCACCAACATCAAGACGTTACCCACGCTTTGATTATGAAGAAATACGCAAGGAATTGGGAGTGAGCGCCAAAAAACATATACACATTTCATAATTCGAATTTCAGCTAGAAGAAGTTATGGAGATGGAAGGGGGGAAGGAAGTTGGTGGAAAGAGTGCTTTTCATGATCAGGACGCCGAAGAGATAGTCCGGAGATTGGAAGCCAAATATGTGCGTTTTTGATGGCATAGTAACTAACATTTTGGTGTATCTTCTTTTTTCGTCCAGCTTTTACTGTGTCAACATTTTGGTCCTTTAATCGAACAAGCTTTATTCTTTAGGGAACTCGAACCGTCGTTTCTTTACCGCCAACCTCGAAAAAATCGGGAAAGAAAAGCAAGAAAACGATCAAATTTGCGCCTGAAGATGTGATGGACAAGGGACTTGGCTACGATTTGGAGGACGACTTTATTGACGACGAACAAGCGGTGAGATTGGGCGAATGGAAGTTCGTTCGTTTACTTAACTTTCATTTTTATTTTGATTAGAGGGACGGGTCGAACTTCGACTTTTGTAAGATGAAAGCCCAAATCATAAGGCTCACAAAATTGGTATGTATAAATACTTATTATTAGTACGACGAATGGGTGCCCACCACAATGGACACGGCCAAACGAGGCCATTACGTGAACAAAGGCCCGCTGGAGTTTCGACAAATTGATTTGGACGCGACGACTTCCTCCTCCGCCTCTGACGAAAACAACGCAACCGCCGGCGAGGCGAGCATTTTTGACGGAGATGGTGACGAGGAGGAGCCAATGGAAGCCGAGGTCGATGACGGAGCGAAAAGGGCGACACTCTCTGCTGGTGAGAGGATTTTGTCTTTCTTAGGAGGTTTCGAGTGCCCCCATAAAATTCTTTAATGTGTTATCGTTTTTGTGGCACTTTAAATTTTGAGTGATTTTTGATTTTTCAAAGATACTAACGTGATGAAGAGGAAAGAACTGCCAACGCAAAAGAATGACAAAGACAAAAAGCAACGAAGAAAAGAGAACGATGAAACGAGGACAAAGGGCGATGATGATGTTCTTTTAGTGGAGGAAAACGACGAGATCGAAGTGCTTCCAACCACTGGTTGTTCTGGAATGATCCTGGATTTATCAGCCTCAAAAACTTTCTGAGTCTATCTTTCGACTTTATATTTATTTTAATACACCGAATAAAATATTTAAAACACCACTGGTTGCACAATAAATGTCGATACAAAGGGTCGTTTAACACTCAACTTTGTAAAGAAAGTGTGGCGGCATTCAGCAGTTTAACGGATTTCATTTGGTGAATCCGTCCGTGGACTGTTTCAAAAATTAATAAACAAATTCAACCCACACAAATTAGAGAGCCGTGCGACTAAAACAAATATTCTGTGAATTTGAATGCATTACATTACAATTCTTTGGTCTGGCTATTTGAGTCCCCAGCAAAACTGGACATATCAGTACCGTGGTTAAAAACCGGATTAAAAACATTTTCCGTGAGAAATTTTTGTTGTAAATTCGTTTTCAGCACCTACGAAAACCTTTAAATTTGTGTGATTTGGAATCTGAGACTTAGTACCAAGATTTAGTCATTTTTCTGAAAAATTCCATATAGGGTAGAAAATCCTGAAATACTCAAGCAGTTCTATCCCCAACGACGCCACGGTAAAAAGGCACCTGGTTTTTACTTAAAATTCTTTAAGAATAAGCATGACCATATATACATATTTATTTACCCCCTATTTTATTTATTCATTATTTTGATCGTTAAAAAAACGGATTAAGCAAGTACAGCTGAAAAGCATAGAAAATAAACTTTAACAAATTTTCCCTGCGATATGTTAAATGACGACGATTTTCCGGCTTTGCCAAATTCCGCGCTCCAAAGCAACCAATCTCAGCAAATTGCGGTTCAACAGGTCAGAAAGGAGCAGTAGCGGTCAAAAAGAGGGGGGGGGTGTTAATTATTCCTTTTTGTGAGCAAATTTACACATATTCGAGCTGTAGTTGTTCATACAAATGAAGGAAAGTGAGGGGTGGAATTCCGAATTTTCTTTTTTCAGAGGCTATCGTCGCATATACATCAAAGCAATCTATCGGGCGTGAACAACGATGGCACGAACGCAAGGCTAAGTCGGATGAAGCAACAATTTGCTACCGAAAATACGGAGAAGGTCGGCATACAAACGCATCCTGACGGTTAGTTTTATGTGCTGTAAAAGGAAGGTCAACCCGAAAAAATTAGGGCCAGAAGGGGAAAGACTTGGATTAGTACGGCTTGAATATTTTTGTCATAAATATAAAATAGATATTTTGTCTTTTATTTCTTCGCTTTCACCCTTTTTTTAATGTAATTAAATCTTTCGGAAGGTCGTCGTTGTGGACAGCGCCGCCGGTTAAATTTTTTTTGATGTTTTTTTCTGGGAGAGGTCTTGCCGGGAAAATGTTTTGAAGATTTTAACGATATTTGTTAAGAAAATTGGTCTATACAAACATTTGGGAGGGGGAGGGGGGGGGGGGGGGGGGGGTCCGAATTCCCCCCCTCCCTCCGCTTTGTTTACGTCTCTGCCCCCCCCCCCCTCAAATTGATAAAAAAGGAAGTGGGGAGGTCAAAAATCTCGAATGTTTTCGGTTAATTTTCTAATAATGTTTCACTGTTCAGGCCGTGTCACCAACATTCCGCCCGGGATGCTTAATGATCAGTATGTAATAACCGGAAGTTACGCTTTTTCTCTATTTTTTCCCAATTTGCCATTGCAGGTTTGGCATGGCCGGGCTGTTGACCTTTTTGCGCACTATCGAAGGTGCCCCATCCATCGTTGGACTCGCCCTGGGCCACGATTTGACCAATCTTGGCCTCAATTTGAATTCTTCAAAGTAATTTAATTTTTTTAATTTTTTTTTAAATATTTACCGTCGAATTTTTTTCAGAAGAAATCTCTTCCAAACTTTTGGCGGTCCATGGGCTGACTTTCCATGCAGAATTCAAGATTTGGATGCAAAGGTGCCGGACGAATATTTGACAAATGCGACAATTCGTGACAAATTGCCGCACATTAAAATGCAAAAACTGCACGAGGACGTCCTTTTCTACCTGTTCTACAACTGTCCAGGCGAAGTTTACCAAGTGGCGGCCGCATCCGAACTGTACAGAGTCTTTGCACACGTTTAAACTAACTTTTTTGGACTTGGACTTTTTAGGTATGTGCGCGATTGGCGATTTCACAAAGTCGAACGTGTGTGGCTTATGCGGGCACCCTTTTCTGCACCTCCGCGCGAGATTGGCGGCACGTACGAACGGTGTTCCTATTTGGTGTTTGATCCGGTGCAGTGGAGACGGGTCGGTTGCTTTGTGTGTAATGTTTTTGTGACGCAAATTGTTTTTGCCCGGAACAGATTCCACGTGAAATGGTGTTGGAATACAAAGACTTGGAAGGGAAGCCGAGCGTGTCCGGGACAGGCCAATCCTCCTCGGTGTCCACCGGTACTTTGCCCCCGGTAAAGCCCGAGAGCGGCGCTGAGCAGTCAATGTTCTCGTGATTTGGACGGATGTTCAATGATTTTTCTCACAAAATTTCGCAAATATGTAAATTTAATTAACTAGTGTGTTTTTTTGTCGGATAAGAAATCTGATACAAGTCTGTCGCGTTTACTGAATTACTCTGTTTTTAGTCTGAATTTATTTGCATTTCTTTTTTTGCCGGCTTTTCATTAATTTTAAATTTTTACGTCGTTTTAATCAAATGTCGGACAATGAATTTGCAAAACGGCCTTTGCTAACTTATTTGGCCAGCCTAAACGATGAGTTAGTCCAACGTATGTCAATGCTTTTATATTCGATTGGAACTTCCGCGGCTTACTTTTGGTCCTGGGACTGTCCAAAAAAGGGGTGGCGACTGCCACTAATACAAAATTAAGAATGGCGTTCTTAAAGCATTTATTTTCGGGTTAAATGCCTTTTATTGTTTGGGGTTGTCGTCTTGTCCGGGAGAAATCCGTTCAGCCTCATTTTCCTGCAGAACTGTTCGAGTCCCGCCCGTGTGTCATCGCTATTTTCCGCCTTTTGCCCGCCTTTGCCCAACAATCTGTGCTCCAACTGATGTTCCATAAATCCAGGCAATGTTCAGCTACTATAAAGTGGAAATATTTTTAAAGATATAACATTACTTTCAGCGATTGGCGTTCCTGGACTCGGAAACGCTTTCATTTGGCCATGTCCAATTCGCTTCAACTTCTGTTCAGGCTCCGCATTTTGGAGGGCGATTTTGACGGAGATTTTCAAATTAATGTGCCGTTTTCTTCAACTAATTTTATCACAATTTTTTTATAAATCAGGTCGATTTCCGCATGAACTACGTCTCCAGTTTGCTTGCCAACCCAATGGAATTGTCGGATTTTAAATTTTACTCTTTGGAAGAAAAGTCGCGTAAAGCGGCGGCCGGCAAAGATTTGATGGGCAAAAGTGTGGAGCGATGGGAGAGCATTTTATGTTATTTGGCATTGCCCAACGAAGCGGCGGACAAAAGCGTGTCGGAAACCACAAAAGCACTCTTCAAATACATCGGATTGGTGCGCGGAAGTTCGTTTTTATTTCTTTTGTTTTAATTTACCGTATATACTGTTGTAATTCCCCATGGGGGATTATTTTTAAACCTACTCAGCGATTGGGGGATTATTAGAGGTTGGGGGATTATTTTTTAACCTTTTTGGCAATATGTTCATCATCTATCACGAAAAAAACCTTAGGGGGGCCACTGTTGTTTTGCAAAATTTGTAGTTTTTGGACCAAAACAAATTGGCATAAAAAACAAAAATTTGACGCCTAAAATTGATTTTGGAGAAAATTTTCTTCTGAAAAAATTCTTTAAGAAAAATGCATTAAACTTTAAAAAGACACCCCAAAGATTTGACTTTTTTCAAATTTTCAAAAAATACACCCCTAAAGATTGACTTTTTCGAAAAAAATTCCTTAAGAAAAATGCAATAACCTCCAAAAATGCACCCCTAAAAATCGACTTTTTTCGAAAAATTGCACCCCTAAAGATTGACTTTTTCACTTTTCAAAAAATGCACCCCTAAAAATCGACTTTTTTCGAAAAAATTCCTTAAGAAAAATGCAATAAACTCCAAAATTGCACCCCTAAAGATTGACTTTTTCAAATTTTACCCAGTGGAAAAGGTGATAAAATTGGGTTCGATAAATGAGGTGGGGGATTATTAGAGGTTGGGGGATTATTGGAGGTTGGGAGATTATTTTTCAACCTACTCAGAAGATGGGGGATTATTAGAGGTTGGGGGATTATTAGAGGTTGGGGGATTACAACAGTATATACGGTATTGATTAATTTTTGAATTAAATTTATCAATTTTAAGGCTCAAAAGAGCCCGAAATTTCTTCAATTGGCTTCCAATATTTGCTGTTGGGCCGTACCGAACAAATTTGGGCCTATTTGATTCATTACGTTCGATTCGTCGCCTCCAAAGGCGAGGACATTTTCCCGGTCCTGGACTTTTTGCTTCGACTGACCCTTTGCATTAGCCCCGACGACGGTCAGTATAATAACAGAGAATGATTATTTCAAATTGATTGGTGTAAAGAAACATTTTATTTACAGCAAAGACTCGGCCGCTGACGCTTGAGCAGAAATGGCCCGAAATTGTGCAGGCATTTGTTGTGACGTTGCGCGAGTTGGGGCTAATCTTTATACGAAAACGAAAGGATGGGTAAGTACAATAATAGAGAAAATTACGAAAAATACTTTTTATTGGACATCGTGTCGCTTTCTCCCATTTCCCCCCTCCCTCTCTGATCAGATGGTTTCCCCCCTCCCTCTCTGATCAGATGGTTTCCCCCTTTTCTCTGATCAGATGGTTTCCCTCTTTTCTCTTCTGATCAGATGGATTTCCCCTTTTCTCTTCTGATCAGATGGTTTCCCCCTTTTCTCTGATCAGATGGTTTCCCCCTTTTCTCTGATCAGATGGTTTCCCTCTTTTCTCTTCTGATCAGATGGATTTCCCCTTTTCTCTTCTGATCAGATGGTTTCTCCTCACGCCTCTGATGGCACAACTTTCCGCTGTCGCCTCAGTCGAAGAAGACAAGGCTGGCGAAAATGGTGGCGCTGTTTTGCGTAATTCCCCGGCAACAAATTCACCGGCGACTGCTGGAGGAAAGGGCACCGGAGGCGACGGTTTTTTGATTGTGGAGACCAATTACAGGTCGAAGAAGCTTTTATGGCAACAACAAAAATCCAACAACAACATTTTCAGAGTGTTCGCCTACACCAACTCCACCCTCCAATTGGCCATTCTGTCGACATTCACCCAAATTCTTTACCGCTTCCAAGACATAGCCATCGGTGAGCGTTTCCATGCGTTTTCTCAATCAGTTCCTTCTTTTTCAAGGTGTACTCTCTCGTGATTCGATAAGGCGCGCCTTGCAGGTTAGCGATTTATAGCATTTACTGACAATGAGAAAATAATAACAACAAAAGTGTATTATATAGTATTTGAACAGACCGGTATCACAGCTCGACAGATAACTCAATATCTGACAGCAAACATGCGACAACTACACGCACGGAATAGCTCGCGGGCGGTTGGTTTTTTTGGCTCTTTGCTGAACCTTTTCTCTTTTGATGACAGTCCGACCCGGTGGTGCCCGTCACTGTCGTCGAACAGGTAGGTACGTTTTGACACTGTCGTCGAACAGGTAGGTACGTTTTGATTGGGCTGTATGGCCCCGGCCAATTAACGGGACGGAGGTGGGCGGCGGGGTTTGGTCGCGTTCACCGATGATTGATGATTTACACGTCGGACGGAAGCCCTGAACTTGACGCTAATCTTCCAACTTTTTCAGATTTACCTTTGGGAGCAGGAGAGAAAACGATTTACAAGTGATAACGGCACGCTCTATTCAAATTACGACTCGGGTTAGTTTCTGGGATCGCTTTTTTCCTTTTCGTTTGATTCCCAATTTTAGAGGCCGATTTCGTTGCCATGAGGGATTTTGCCAGAGAGGCGGGCCTTTCCCTTTGGGACTGCAGCGTCTCAAAGGTGCAGTAGGCGGTGGGGGGTAAAAAAACGATTCGTTCCCGGCCGATTCGTTCACCCCCGATTCGTTCCCCTTTTCAACAGTTTTTTCGTTATAACTTCTTTCAAAGCTAACCGAATCAATCATTTTCGATATCATTCGAAAGCTTACAGTTAGTAGAAGCTTTCAAAAACAAAAGCTAAGCGATTGGCCAAATCTCAAAAAAGTTATGGCCAGAAAACGTTTTTTTGGCCATACTTGGCCATAACTTTTTTGAGGTTTGGCCAATGGCTTAGCTTTTGCTTGCTAATAGCTTCTCCTGCTCCTAAGCTTTCGAATAATACTAAAAATGTTTGATTTGGTTAACTTTGAAAGAAGTTATAACGAAAAAACTGTTGAAAAGGGGAACGAATCGGGGGTGAACGAATCGGCCGGGAACGAATCGTCCTCCGTCCCGGTGGGGGGGGGGGGGTCCTTCTTGGCCAATGTTATTCAGCGCGTGACTTTGCTAATCTCGAATGCAGAATGAGTTCCTAATATTTCAGATGGTGATTGTGAAGGCGGATGGCGACGAGCGGGTCAAGAGGTGGTGGACGGAGTTCAGAGAGAGAGGAGGACAATGAATGACGGAACAGCAACAAAATCATCGCATTTTCTTATTTGACGGGTTGGATCTTTAATAAACTGAGAGGTCCCGATGATATTTTGCTCAAGTTAATAGTAGCGGAGTTGGAAGTTTTGAGGAGCCCTTCCAAATTGTTGGGCTTTTTGTGTGTTTTCTTCCGTCTTTTTCGTCGTCCTTTTCCAATTAATCGATTCCCCCCTCCTCCCTTTTTTAGTTGACCAAACAAATTCCCTTTTTCGTTCTTTTTCCGCACTTTTTATGTCCGTATTTTGGTCCATTGCGCGAGAATTGGGCTCATCCGCCGCCGTCGCCGCCATTCCTCACATTCATTCATTTTTCTCTTTGAATGTGAAGGTGCGGGCAATTTTGTGACGGGAAATGAATGTCCGTCCATCCGATCGTCGACAGTCTTTTAGGGAATGTTGCTTTCTGAGCAGCGTGGACGGGGAGGGAGTGGAGGGGATGTTCGGCTGAATGAATGAATTGGTTGAGGGGGAAAGAGGGACTAATCGAGTGGACGACAAGAAGCGAGGCTGTGGGGGGGGGGGGAAGATTGGGGGGATGGGAGGGGCAACTGAACACACACACATCGTGGTTGGTTGGTTGGTTGGTTGGTTTGAGATGAATTAAAAGGGTGGACGGAGGCCGAGAGAAGTGAGGGGGGGGGGGGGACTCATCGCTCGGACAAGGAAAGGAGCCCACCCACCGGATCATCGCATTTTCACCGCCTTTCAACCAAATCCTTTGGTCGACGAATCGGTCGATTCGCTTGTCTCGCGACCCTTTCCTTCGTCCCTTTGGCTGCTGCTGGCGGTGGGACGGGACTCAAATTATGAGAAAGAAGGTAATGGGAGGGGGGGGGGGAGTGTAAGGCTTGTGGGGTGGACATGACCCCCCCCCCTCCATTCGTTGTCCGACCCCCGAGGGCTTGTCCTCTCCTCTCAAATCCGCGGCTTCTCCCCCCCCCCCCCCTCCCTCCCTCCCTCCCTCCCTCTCACTCTGCCCCCACTTCGTTTCCACCCTCCGCCGTTTGTTGTCCTTTTCACCTGCTGATGATGAGTTCAATTTGTTTTGCTTTGGTCGTCACTCATTCACTGCAATTTATAAATGAATGAATGCCCTCGGGGGCTTTGAGAGATTTTGTCTTTACATGGGGCGAAATATTCTTTTACAAATTGATTTTTAATTTGATTTAAATATCCTTTTGCAATTATTAAAAGTTGTTACTGTGTCCGTTTAATTGGCATAAGCCAAAATAAGGACGGAATTTGGCATAGGCGGGGGGGGGCATTCCGAAGTAATTTATTATGACCAATTCCATTTATTTGCGTCGACAATAAATAATAATATTTCGCCCAAATGGACTACCAGGACGACACATTGACCAGTGCCAGCAAGAATAGGGCGGCAAGTCGCAAATTGTTCCAACAATGGAGCACCAACGGCACGAATCCGCCGCCGCGGGCGGAGCCGGAGGGGACGACAAATATTCAGCTGCTTCTACTAAACAATGCCCACCATTTGCAGAAACAGGTGGCCACTAATTAAAATATGACATTGTCTAATACCCACCCAAAAGAATGTGTTAAGCCACCCATCCCTCGGGCGAACGAAAGTGAACTTGCGATAGGGTCGATTGATAAATGGAGGTCACCCCCCCCCCCCCCCCCGGGGGCATCCGCTTCTTTCATCGGCGGTTTGGGGGGGGGGGGCGATTGATAAAAACATTTCCCGCCCATTCTCCGATTATTTCGCCGCCTCCGTCCAATCGTTCGTCGATCGTTGGGGGGGGGCAATCATCCGAAATGAAAATAATAAAATAAAAATGCATTTCCAACGCTTTTCATTTTATTCGTCAAACGGCAAATTGCCAAGTAACTACACAAATTCTTAGATTATAGCCTAATCAAACGAATTCTCATTAGATTTTTGATGAATAAATTAATTCCCGTTTAGCATAATGAGAAAACATTTTTTTAACTGTCTGTGAATTGTCACCGTCACTATTTTCATTCACTCACTGATCATTCCCCCCCCCCCCAAATCCCACAACATTCAAATTGATCACACACCCCCCCCCCCCCCCCCCCCCCCCCTCCCCCTCCCCCATCGTCCGAGTCATTTACCCACCAAATTATTCTGTTCCGTTCAGCCCTTCGGGGGAGGGGGCAAAACGCATTCCATTATATTTACCTATCCATCATTAAAGAGACACAATGAATTAAGGACAAACATTCCCTTTGCCCACTCACAAATGGCCAGAATTGGCGCGTGCCAAAATCCCTCCCCCCCCATTCCCTTCCCCTAATTTCACTTTCCTCTTTCTTCTATTCACTCCCCCCCCCCCCTCCCCCCCCCCCCCATATTCCTTCTCCATCATCATCTTCCGTATTCGTCTGTCCTTCCCCAATTACCATAATATTCGGCCTCCCCGTCGGCGCGACTATTGATCTGCAGCCTCGTGTGCTCATCAGCAGCAGCAGCGGGGGCGAGGGACATTCACTCCCCCCCCTCCCCCCCCCCCCTTCAATTCCATCCCTCCCCCAAAGTGGCTGACTCATTCCCCCCCCCCCTCCCCCCCCCTTCCCCCCCCCCTTCCCCCCCCCTTCCCGTTCTCCTCAATTCCTCTCGTTCCTTCCGCAAAATCAAGCCAAGCACCCTCCAAATCCCCTCAACTCATCCCGCCGTCCATCCAATTCCATTCGCCCATCTTCCACCATTCCTTCCCTCTCCTCCCTTTTTATATTTTGCACCAAAAATCTTTTCCGGTTCCTCCCAACGCCCCCCCCCCCCCCCCCCCTCAAGTTGATTTTTCGTGTTAAAATTTCACACATTCTCCTAATTTTCTTGCACCTTTTTTAATTTCGGAACGCATTTTGATTTAGTTAAATTAAATTTAACTAAAGCTCCATCTAAGAATTTTAAAAACTGCAAAGATTTTGCAATTGTTTAACAATTTCGAAGCATATTTTGGCAAAATTAAAAAATGCCTATTTTGCCATTTTTGGTGCATATAAATGCGTTTACTTTGCAATTGCCTTAAAATAGTTTTATTTCTTTCCGTTTGAGTACAACACCAACAACAACTTCCAATCGATGTCATTGAACTCCTTCGACCACCACCACCAACAACAACAGCAGCAGCAGCAACAGCAGCAGCAGCACTGTTCGTCCTCCCCGTCCCCGCACCAAGGGTTCCTCCATCGAAGTCCTTCCGGGGCACAGCGAAAAATCCGTCAAAAGTTGGTAACCTTCTCCAGAGAGCGTTAAGATTCCGACACGCGTACAGAAACCTAAACAGACTATACAAAACATCGGTCTTATGAGTCCAAATTCAATGAACTCGGCGAATTCATTCCCCCCCCCCCTTTTTCAGAGCTCAACAACAGCACCAAAGTCAGCAATTTCCACTGACCAACGGATTTTCAATGCCTTTAACGCAACAACAACAGCAGCAACTTCCTCCGTCGTACGGCCGAAGTGTTATCCACGAGAACGGATACAAATCAATTTTGGACAGAGACGAGACGTCGGCGGCGGCGGGCGGAGGAAATCCGTCGGTGGGACAGTTGATCGATCGCATGAATAGGTGTGACCTTCATAATTAGCATTTGCGGCATCCTTTCATTGCCCCTTTTTACCATTTTTGTCCGTCAGACTGGACTCGCCGAGCATCGGAGTAGCCAACGTTTCGGAGGATCAGCCGTCGTCCATTTACCGATCAGTGCCGCCGACTGATTCGTCCTCGTGGACAGGAGGCGGAGGGTCCATCGACAAAATGCCAATGCCGTCGTCTTTTTCCTCCCTGATGGGCTCCATTCTCGGCGAGCAACAACAACAGCAACCGGCACTCTCTTACCCTTCCGCGAACATTCAATTCACAAAACCAACCGTTCAAGTAAAGAGCTCAAAACAACAGCAAGCAGTTCACTCACTAATATTAGACTTGCGCACAATTTGCGTTTTGCCATGGCATTGATTGATTCGTTCAATGATTGCCCAATTTTGTTTTTGCTGTTCGTAGGTCCATCCGTTGCCCGTGCCGCCCCGACACCGTTCGATGAGTGCCATCGCTCCTCCGACTGCACAGCTAAAGCCGACTCCACCGCCGTTGCCACCCAAAAAACATTCGCTGGCGATGTCTTTTCTGGCCAAGCGCGGCTTCCCATCGGACGAAATGCAAAACGAAAAGGACGCCGCCGCCGACGACGAATTGCAGCAGAAACCGCGAGAAAATGGGGACAATCTGAGAAAGGTGAACGAATTTATGGACTTAGGCCAAGTTTCGGAATTAAAAATTCAAAATTTGTCCAATCCGTCGTATCCCCCAACATTTTTATTCGTTCTTTTCGTAGTCTTTGCGTTGGGCCTCCTCCGTGCCGTCTTCTGAAGCCAAATCGCCCTCCCCCGCCGTGGAGAAGAGAACGGACGACACGCCAACAACGCCAACGACGACGACGTCGAGGAGTGACGACAAAACGGCGAAGGAATTGGGGGAGGGGGAAGACAATAATTTCGGCGAGGCGCCGGAGGGCACGTCGACGAACTGCTCGCGAAAGGCGGCGCCCTTTTCGATCGCTTTCTCCGCCCAATCGCCGCCACTCTCTCTGAGCAGCTCGCCGTCGCTTACCTCGCTGCAGAACAGTCTCCAGTTCGCAGCCGACAACCCGGACAAGCACTCGGGGGAGCAACTGCAGGAGTTGGAAAGGCGACGTTTATATGTACGTGAGGAACAACAACAACAAAAACATTTTTTGGGGATGATCAACAATTTTTACAAGCAATGGACAGAGGGGGGGAGGGAAAGGCCGCCCATATCTTTCAATTTTTATCTCCCGACCCCTCCGGGAATGAAATACAAAGTCTTGGACTAATTTGTAAATTATCTTTTTAACGGAATTTTCGGTTACGATTCATTCAGTCGATTGAATCGTTGTCGCGAAAGATTGCCGACCGGGAGCAGGATCGGGCGCTGTTGTGTCGCGACTTGGCCGAGATCGACAACATCCGCGAGTCGCTGTTCGCCCGAATAGGCCACAACGGGACACTGATCGGCCGGCTGACCAACCTTTTGCTTCAAATGGAGAAGATGGCCGATCTCGAGACAAAGATTCACTTCCAAATGGAACGGATGGCACCAATGGGCCGGGGCACCGATGGAATGGTCCGATGTCTTCGGGAACAGTGAGTGAATGGCATGGCCCCTAAGGCCATTTCAGTGCCCTCCTCTCAAAGGCTTGCCGATTTGCACTTTCTCCGCGGTGCCCTCGAGGAACGCGAAGGTGCAATTGATGCCGAAATGGCGGAGGAACTGGGCGAGGCGGAGGGTCTGCAGGAATGGCTCTTCTGCAGGGAACAGCTCGCCAAGCTCAGTGCAGAGCGATGTCATTTGAACATGCGACTGCGCGACGTGCGAACACTGCTCGAGTCGCTGCAGAGCATTTGTCTGATGCCGAAAACGAAAGGAGTCGAAGAAAATGAATGATTTTGTTGGAATAATTGACGGTGACAAAGAGGAAACAAACTTTAGCCCCATGTGAATGTGACAGCCGTGTTTATTGTACATTTTGGAGAAAGTGGTCGTTTTCATAACAACGAATTTCCCCAATTTTTCATGTGAAAATGTAAAATTTGTTTTATACTTTTTGTTGTGGACCGACAGCAAACAATCAAATTGCACAAATTCAAATTGTGAAAGAAAACAAACACCGGAGGGGAGGGGCTGCTGAGCAATTCAATTCATTTCCGGAGATCGCCGCCTCTTTTCGTCTCAACTTAATCCTCCGCCACCGCCACCGACTGGCCTCCATGTCCGCACATATTTGATCAGTCCGTACATGGCACTGTCCAATGCACAGAACAGGCAAATGCCGACGATCAACACGATCATCACCAATTGGATGAATGTCGTTGTCCAACGGATGCTTTTCCTCCCTTCGCCTCCTCCCTCCGTTTTGGTTTGATTGCACGTGGAAGCGGTGCCGTTAGTGTTGGGCTCGGACCGGACGGCGGTTGGGAGACGGCGAGGGGTGGGGGAATTGCCTGATTTATAAGCACGGCAATTTGTTGTTATTGGGCCTCAATTTACTTACTTTGATCAGAAACATTTGTTGGGAATATTTTCTGTGGTGCCGTCGTCGCATTTGGGTGACCAAACGAAAGTGCGGAAGTGATGGAGACGAAGAGAAATATGCAAATTGCGGAAGTGCGGGAATTGGGGAGGAATGACAAATGGTCGTTCTTCGATTCCATCGGGCAGACGGCGACGGAGGCAATCGATCGAATCGTCGTTTTGTTTGTTTGTTTTTGTGATGATTTATTTATGCTTTGTTTGTACGGAAAGAGAGTTTATCAATCGCTTCACTCCACTCGCAGCACGCAATTCGTCATTTATTCCCAAAACTGACGACGTCCCCCCCCCCAACCGTTCCATTTCCACCCCACGGTTTGGTGTCGTCGATGAACAATTCAAACGCCCCGCCCCATAAGCGGCCGCCCTCCGTTCTCATTTTTGTCTTTCTTAACAAAGGTTCTTTTTGGACCACAATCGGAATTATTCACGGTATGATCGGATAACGAAAGGGAAACGATCGATCGATCGATGGTGAAAGGGGCAGTGAGTCAGTCGAAAATTTGTTTGGTTGATGATACCATGACGAGCCAAATTGGAGCCCCTCGGGTTGTCGTTTTTGCAAGCAGAAAAGTAAAAAGTATTTATCGATTGTTTAACTAAACAAAAACGCTTTTCATCAACAAGCACCCGGGCCTAATGGGACGTCGCACCCCGGGTTATGAAATGTCCATGCCGAGCTCTGCACACATTTTAAATTTGTTGTTTTAGTCTATGCTCGTGAACCCGTAAAAAGGCGAAACAAAAATCAAACATTTGTTTATAGCAATGGTTAGGTTCAAATATCAAAACAAAAATTGAATAACCGAACGATTAACCATTTGCAATTTTTATTCACATAGAAACTCATCAAAAATAAGGAAACCGGTATGTGACGGAGACGAAATTGGGTACTTACGCGTCAATCAGAAGTATCGCGCTTCAGTTGACGATCTTCACATAAAAAGAGAAAATTGAAAAATAATTTTCTTGTTTTATGAGTATGAGTTGGACCACCAAATTTTGTGGTATTCGAATATAATCGAGTCACTGGATAATGGACTAACGTGTTCGATTCTCGATGCATGTACCGGCCAGAAAGAATAGCAGGAGTGTCCGGCACCCGATTTTGACCAGCGACTACACCCTCGTGCAGAACCGGCGTCTTCAGCAATTCATCATCTATCAGCAGCTCACCAATCAACGGCTTGTTGGGCTTAAAACCATGGCAATCGTAAAATGAATACGTGAAACGGTAAGAGAACGGCGTACGGCATTAATTGGCGTACTCGTAGCACATGCGGAAAAAGAAACGCCTGTCAACGGCGTGTTCCCGTTCAGACTTGCTGCAGGCACTCGACCCGAACCTTTGCACAGCAGCTGTTGCTGCTGAAGCTTTCGCACGTGGAGTTGGATTTCTTTGTCGCGTTCACCCAGACTTTAGAAAATGCATTTCAATAGCAGTGTAAAAGAGGCATTCTCCCTCCAATTAATTCAACGTTTACTCACGTATTCTGCAGCTGCTGTATCTGCTCCTTGTACCGTTCCATCTCTGCTTTTATTTGGTCGAACTCCCTCAACGTTTTCTGCAGTTCCGATTTGGTCGTTTGCACATATTTGGCCGCTTTTTTCAACTAATTTTTTAATTTTACGCAATTTGAAGAAAAACAAAGCTTAGGTTCGGTTATTTCCTTCCAATTCAGCCCCCTCGACCCCACAGAATGCCGGCCCACCTTCTCCTCCATCACGCGTTCCTTCAGATGCATTCGGTGGTTTTGCTGAAAGTCCGTCACTTCTCTCAGCCGGGCGCTGAATTCCGCGTAAAGGTCCCACGGCGGACGGAAGAACTTCAGCAGTTCCGGCCCCATGCGACGATTAACCTCAGTGAACTTAGCGTTTGGCCGATGGCAGACAATGCAAACGGACGCACTGCCTAAAATGGACGTTTTATTTGGCATAATGCAATTGGCGGACAATTACAAATCCGAATTCGCATTTAGGCCGGTAATTAGGTAGTTGAATTATTGCAATCAAAATGCCTAACCGTTTGTCTTTTGCAAGCAGTTCAAACAAAGCAAGTGTCCACACGAAGTGAACCAAAGCCGCCCTTTCGTATCATGAGAACCGGCGTAACAAATATTGCCTGAAAACTAAACATAAAATTTCAAAAAAAATGTACATACAGCGAATCCAATCAACCGGTTCAATTTCGAATGGCCTGGGCCTGTGCAAAACAGACGTGCGATGCCGGGGAATCAACATAGCAAATAAAGTCGAATATGAAAACTTTGCTGGAACCATTCGATGAAATCGGTTTTAGTTTCGAACGCCGAACACGAATTCGAACAATTCTTCAAAAATTAATTTTGGCCTCAAAACCATTCCGGGGTCCAATAGGTCAGCGTCGGATTCTACGCCCCGGAATACCCACTAGAAAACACCTTTTATTTAAAAAAAAAAGAATTTTTCAAAAAAGGGGGGCAACAATTACCGGACTTTGTAACGCCACATTCACAAACGCACTTTATGCATTATACACAACAATCCTACATATAATTTACTCGATATGCAAAGATTATACACAACATCACATAATATACTCGAGTAAGCAATATACACAACAATCCTACACAAATATTACACACAACAATCCTTCATATAATATACTCGATAAGCAACACAACAAATCCTACATAGAATATACTCGATAAGCAGATCTTCTTATCGCCTCCGTTTACATCCTAGACGACGCCCGCAGTGTTATCGGGGTTCGCGACGCTGGTCAACCTGGCGACGTTCGGCCACTCCATCCAGTTGATGTTCGTTACCTTCATGTCGACGGGCTGCTGTCCGTACATCTCCTGCATAAAAATGACAAAAATAATAGACGATGTCAATTAATAATATATCCCACCCTCTTGGGTTGCACAATGCGATCGACAATAATGGTCCCAGAAAAGTCCTCGAGCGAGTCCGAATCGTGCATGAATTGCTGGGACTGCATGTGGTAATCAAGGCAGGGCTGCTTGTTGAACTGGTCCATTAGATGAATAGATAAGGCTTAAAGCTTCGGTAAAATGGACTTGACGTATAAGATATTAGTAGATTTACCTTTAAAGTCAAACAAACTTTTTGCACAATTTAACAAAAAAATATTTGAAAAGAATATGTACCTATATAAAAAACTCGGGTATTTCTACTCTATATGGGTAGTTTCGTCCAAAAATTGCAAAAATCACATTTTACCAATAAAAAAAATGCATCCTAACAAAAGTCGATTTTTAGGGGATATTCGGTTTTTATTGCAATTATTAAGGAAGTGTTCAAAACTCCAAAAAGGACTTTTTTTTTTAAGTCAGTAATTCAAGAATCCCTTCAAAAATTTATTTGTTTGGGACAAAATATCCTCTGAACCCTTGGCGTTATGTCATAACAAAAAAGCAACAACAGAAACCGAGTTTAATTGTGGGTTTCCTTAATTTTGACCAAAAAGGTCCGCCACCGGAGGTTCCGTGTGGCAGACCGAAGATTGATTGTTTATTCCATTTGGAATACCGGTGTTATTAACCAATTAGTTTTTCTGCTGTTGCTTCAATACCGGTTTCCATCATTTCGACTGTGTATTGTTTTTGTAAACTAAAAATGATGTGAATGTGCATATAAAACTACACAACAAACTATTTTGGCTATGTGAAGTGAAATAGAAGTTTTAGTTTGCAGAATTTTGTGTGGGCCGTCTCAATCTTTGTTACTTTAGAGTTGCGCTTCCATTTTACACAACGCACAGTTTTGTCCTTCAGTTTTTATTTATCAATCATTTTTTGATTGCCATCTTCGCATCGATTTGATATTAGTTTACCTATTTGAGATTGATTATTATATTTTTAACCTAATAAAAAGTTAAATAGGGCAGGGGGATTGTGTATATTGTAATGATGTTTCTTAAACTGCAAAGAAAGAAAGCTGAGAAATGAATGAGAAGGAAAAGGAACTGCTTTTCTCTGCCAGAAGAACAGACGGCTGACCGAATCTAATGACTCCTCCAATTTCAGCTTATTAATTGCTTTGTTATTACTCTGTCTCTGTTGTTATTCGTCCTTTCATATTTATGTACTAGTGCTATTTTGCCTTTGTCACTGAAGTCAACCCAAAAAACAAAATGGCAACACAAAACTTCTCGGAACTGAGGCCAAATGGGTCAGTTAAAATTTAATTGTGCCTAACATAATTCTAATTGTAAGGACGAACGAATCCAATTCCGATCCCTCTCATCTCCGGTTTTTATTTAGTGGAGAGGTTGCCGAACGTCAACAACAAGCAATGGATTTGCCAAATAACCCCAACCAATTTGTTGCTGCAAACCCAAGATTTGGAAACTTCAGAGACCGGCTCTTTCAAGCGATGTTGGTTGGTGCTAAAAACCTGAGATAAAAACAAAAAAAACAATTCAGGTTCGGCTTTCTCTCCCTTATCATCAGAATGTTCCGCGCACTCTCCGCCGATTTTTTGAATTTATCACCTTGATTAACGTATTCATTATTTTTTTGTGCTTTATTACATACCTATGGGGGCGGGTGGCAAAAATGGATTTTCCATTAATTTAATTTTCTTCGAGTAAACTTCAAATTTAGAAAATATCGTTCAATTTTTAGTTTCTGTAACTCGTTTTTAGGCGTCTGTTCTCCTTGCCGTGCTGATCTACACACATGTTCTGTTGAACTCTTACCCCGCCCGGTGTTTGGATTCCATTCACGACGATTGGCCAAGGAAGGGCATTATTCGAATGGAGGTTGTGTGTCACCCAATAATAAGCAAGGGCTTAGCCAGTTGAAACTTTTCTGGGGAATTCGAAATTTTAAGATTCAAAGGCCATTAATATTTGTTCTTTTTCAGGTAATTCAAAACTTGGCGGAATATCGTGAAATGCAGTCGAGAAACGAAAAAGGTATGCATTGAGTCGCGTTTTTTTAATTTGGCCATTTTCAAAAAGAACCGATTTTAAACCCTTTTGCATTTTGGGAGTCGAACTCAATGGAAAACATGTCCTTTCACTTGCATCCGGACTTCTTCAGCGTCTGTCCGTTCACACTGTCGCTTGGACCTTGCCGACATTTTGCGTAACGGCGAACTTCCGGCAAACCTTCGAACACAGCTCAACGATGGGCCGTCGGTGTTGTCGATGAAAGTGATCAACGGCAGCAGAAACAACGGCAACAGTATGCAGCAGGGCCGTGTCAGATTCGGACGACCGCTGCCGATACTTTTCGATCTGTTTCACTGGCTTGTCGACCAGTTCAACCAACAGGACTGGGACTTTGCTGAGACGGTGGACGTGGGAGAGACGGGACAATCGTTGGAGGAGAGGGCGGACAGAGGTCAAAGTGACATTTGTCGTAGAACCCCTAAATTCCCCAGGGACCGAAGAGAAATTCACAAAATAACTGTCGTTATCAAATTTAGCACAACAACAAGAGGACTATGCCGAGGTGGAAGATTCTCATCAAGGACAAAAATTTAAGCGATTTGGTCAGTTGAAATATTTAAGTTGAAAGTCTTCAGTATTTCAGTTTTAAAAGATGAATTTTGCTTTTAAACCAAACAAAAAATTTAAGATCACACACAAACCGCGCCTGTTTATCATGTAAATTTGGATTCGGAACATAAAACTTTTTATGAACTTTTTATTTTCAGCACTTAGTCGAATTTTCGCTGCATTATGGCTTACTGAAATTGAGCATGGAAATGCGGCATGAATTGGATGTCGAAGTGTTATTGATTCAGGCAAATTTTTTTAAAATTTATTTTTGCTTTTCATCGTTTGTTCATTATTGGCCGTTATTCAGTTGGACCCGGAGAAGGACGAATGCTTTAGGGATTGGCGCGAGCAATTCCTGATGCGCTATTTGATCGGGATGGACGAGCTGATATTGTGAATTTTCTATTGGATTTTGGGTTGAAACGTAATTTTAAGGAGTTCGGTTAAGCATCTATTGGAAAACGAGACGGAGCGAGGTATGCAAAATGCATTTTTTCAAAATCATAGGATTTTATATTTTCAGGTTATTTGCGCGATTTGATTGGTGGCGAATTGTATCATTTTGTATCGGTTGGTCCGTCCTCCTCCAGCACATATTTGATGGCAATGATTGTGATGCTCGTTTTTGTCAGTTTTACAATTCGAACCCTCATTATTATTACTCAGAAAGTGGGGCATAGGAATAAGTCAGTTAAATCCGACCGTGAATCTAAGAAAGTCGGATTTTTTTTTCGAAATTTTTTGATCAAAATGGCTATATTATTGGTAGGAAAAGGAAGTTAGATAAGCTGAGATTGCACACGGACTTACTGATCAATTTTAATTTTTTCAGACTTTGGCAATTTCGATGCTTCTCCGCTTCAGCCATGATCAGATGTTCGTTTTCATCATCGATCTTTTCCAAATGTTCGAACAAAATCAGCCTATGATGTTTCCAGTCGCACCGTTGCTGACCGTCATATTGGCGCTCATCGGTATATTTCTAGTCAATTCTCAAGATTAGAGTTTTTTTAATAAAAAGTTTCATTGCAATTTTTGTTAGACTTTTTTAAATAAAATTACAAACGGTGTTCAGGAATGGAAGCCATCATGAGTGAAATTTTCAACGACACAACGACAGCGTTTTACGTTATTTTGTGTAAAAAATTCGTTCGCTTAAATAAGCTGTGCCCATTGTTCTACAAAACCCCCCTCCCCTCTCCCTTTAGTGGTTTGGATGGCCGATCAGTACGACGCCATTTTCTGTCGCTCGCCGATTGGACGACGCCATTGGCTACGGTTTGCCATTAGAAGAATAAAATTTATTGAATAATGGGCGGATTCCCCCCACACCGCACTTTATATTCCGTGTTGCCATTTCGAATTGCCTTTTTCCGATTGAATGGGTTTGACGAAAAAAGGTCTGCGTAGTTCCGACCTTTCCGTCCATTTCGCTCATAAACGGACTTCCCCTGATTATCTAATCTGAAGAGGTTTTGGCCTAGACGAACCCAGTTTTTCATTATAACTTTGTACTATACTACCGTTTTAAGCTTCTTCTATCTCTACCATTTTGCTTTTTATGCCTACCATTATCGATACAATGGTAAGTTACGGAATCGTAACAATACGTATTTGTTTCACTTCCATTTTCAGGTCTTTACGGCGGTTTGGCGTTGCTCACTTCGGCCGTCTTTACGTTTGTACGCTTTTTTAATTTATTTATTTTATTAAATTTCATTTGTTCAGCACTCAATGATTTATTTCTACCACCAATACGAGCTGCCGTACATCATCTACCAGGAACAACTTATCGAATTGGCCAATCGTTTGCCAAACGAAGTCGTCCAGGTCTTTTTACTATGAGGATGATTTTTTTTCTTACCAAATTTTATATGGGTATTCTCGTGAACTTCTGGATGTCATGGATATTTCTTAGAATTAACTCGTCCATTTTTAGGGGTTTGAGGCCATTGCACATGGCGGCCGTCAGCCACCGCAACAACAGGCTGACCAGGTGGAGAACGATGAATTGGCAAACAGAAGTTGGAGAACAGTGCTTGGAGGGTTGAGGCAGCGGATGTTGGGCATGTCGCCGATTGCGGCGCTAATGCGAAGGATCAGGACTAGACACTCGACTGCAGGAGAAAGGCAGCAAAACGATGGAGAGCATCAGAATAGCAGTCGACCGGAGAGGCGCGCCAGTGAACGGGTGGCAGAACAAATTCTGGACGAAACATTGCGCGAGATCGTCGGGACCTCTGAAGATGAACAAGGACAACCATCGGGACAGAATACAGAAAGAAACATGATGGCCCACTGAGAAAACACTCGAAATAAAAAAGGCGCCCATGTATGATAAAATTTACGTTTCATCCAAAAAATTTGTCACGGGAGAAAGCAATTCGGAAACGTCCAGTCCAAGTGTTTTAATGTATCAAGTGTTTGAAGCGCCAAAATAGGAAGAGTTAAATAATGCAAAAGTTGTGGGGAATGCGAATAAAAACTTTGGTGGTTGTAATACAAGACAGACACAGGAAAATGGGGGAGTACAACACAGATAGAGCATGGGTCGATAACATGATGAGTTCACGAAATGGAAAATCGAACCAATTAGCGCCGATTCATCGCTTTGATCACATTTCTTTTACTCCGCATTCGTTCTAAGCTTATGCTACTCTTTTTTCTTGCCACACTCCGCCGACGATCTTTGACTGTTTTCTGACAGCTTCTCCCACGAGTTGCTGTCGTCCGTGCCCGTCTGCGCCCCCTCCACGTCCTCTTCTTCACTTCCGCTCGTCCCGTCCTTTTTCGATGATGAATGTTGACTTTCGCTTTCGGCACTGCTGGAGTTGCGCTCAAGTTCGGCACGGTCGGCCTGTGTTGGGTGGCAAGCTTCTTCTTCCTTGAGTGAAGCAGCAGATGGAGGAGGAGAGATGTCGTGTTCGGGCTCCAGCTTCGCTGAAATGGGAGGGGTTCCATACCGGGGCGTGAAACGATGTTTCTCATCAAAGTCAGCGCTCAATTCCCAGAAAAGCCAACCGTCTTCACGTTCTTCTTGCGAAATGAGCGGAGTTTTGTCATCAATGTCAATTCCAACACCGTCCATGCCATCTTTTTGTTCATCCTCGTCCTTGTTGTCATTTCCCTGCTCCTCCTTCTTCGAGTCGTCTTTCTTCTTTTTGCATTTCGGGTCCTTTTTCGCGAAAATTCCCCCGGGAATGTATTCCTGAGAACATGTTTTCTTAGAAAGAACTTAAATATTCATTATCCTACATATGTGTAGGTCGGTTGAAAACTCTCGAAGAAGCCGCACTCCTCCAACAAATTTGGGAGAAGCCAAAGGCGATGTCGGCCCAACGTACACAGCCAAATGAAGCCGAAAAGAACTGTTCGTGCTAAAAAATGAAATAACACACTGTCAACGAAGAATGAATGGTGACGAAAGAGAAATGACTTAACGGTCGGACATTAGGAAAAAGCAATTTTTACCGAATGCCACTCCGAGCAGAAGACCAAACAGAGCAATGCCGGTCACAGAAAGGTAATAAATGCCCAGGCGTAACCAATCGGGCCTAAATTATCCAGTGATATTCACCAACCATTGGCTCTTTAGATATATTAATTTAAAAAATTCAGTGCCAAACCTCTCCCCTCCCCGAAACCCAACTCCCAGGGAATATCCATCAAACATAATGCATCAACAGACACCACAAACCACAGTGGAAAAAGGCAACCGCCGATGGTGCCGAGAACGATTAGAATGCCCACACATTTCTTCCACAGCGGAGTCGGGTCGAAAATCCACACGTACACATCGTTTGAGTTGACATCAAAAGTTTGCACGTCGTGGAGCAGAATTTTGACCTTCTTTTTCTTCTTCTTTTCCTCTTCCTATGATCAGAAAAGCTGAATCAAAATCGATTGCCGTGTTGGTTGTGCACCTGCTGCTCCCGCTTCTCCTCGTCCTCCTCCTCCCCCTTGGCACCGTCGTCCTCGGCCTTCGTTCGTTCCTCGTCCTCCTCCACCCCTTCCTTTTGTCGCCTCTTTTCGGCCGCCGATTTCGCCCCACTCGGCGGCGACTTGTTCACATCGAGTCCGCCCTTTTCCGCCTTTGGCGGCTGATCGGACGATGGCTTTTCCTTCTTTTTCGGAACCAATTTTTTGGCCCTGACAAAAAGTCCCTTTTCAAGCAAAGTTTGCAAAAATTCTTCCGCAACGCCGCTGTTCAGAAATTTGGGAATTTTTGCAACAGCACCGTACTTCTTCGACTCGACGAGCACATCTACTGCCTTTTTGCCTTAATCCAAATGATGTATTTTCTTTCAATTTTTGACATTTTATCTACATAGTCCAGTTTTGGATTTTACGTTGCAAGAAACCATTAGCTTTCAAAGGATGTTTGTATAAAAATAAAAACGTTTCACCAACCGGAGAAATAATGCACCTCGTTCCCCTCAAACATGGTCGAATTGGTTGGACAGTTAAAACGAACAAAACGAGCAATCTCAAAAAGAATTTGAAGATAATTTTAAACAGATAATTCAAAATCACCAACCGAATCTTCTTCCTTAGTTAACTTATTGGAATCGCCTCCATCCTCGCCGCCCTTCTGTAAAGAAATTAGAAAAAAAAAATCTCGAAATCGTAGAACTTACTTTCCCAGCATTTTTGTCCTTCTTTTTCTTCCTTTCAGCCATAAAAAGCTAATCGCTTTATTGTCGAACACCTAAAGAAAAAAATGAATAGTCTAATTGAAATGACAACCATCAAATTTAAAAATGAATTGCGTTGAATGAATGGGAAATGATCGAAATCGATGGGCTTTTCTGCAGCGTCGATTGCTTGGTTTAGCGTCAATGACACACTTTTAATGGACAGAAAATTTATTAGGAGAGGGGAGGAAAGAATGGAATAGGAAGGAGGAAGGAGGAGAAGGAAGAAGCACCGCCGACCAATTTTCCTGAAGAAGGAAGACGTTAGAAATGATTCAGAAAACTGAAGTGATCGTGATAAGATTTTCATACAAAAAAAAGCGATTTAGGAAAAATCTTTGTTTTTTATTGTTTTTTTTTTGAAAATTTTCCTTGAATTTATGGCGCATCAGAGATTGTTGGTGTTCCGACAAGTTAGTTGCACATTTTACACCAAACAAATAGTTAACAGTTATTCGAAGCAACTTCGTCCACTTACACTTATCTGCTGGGATGCACAAAGACGAGACAGGCGCTGATCATTGACCCGGTGGTTGACAAGGCCGAGAGAGATGCCAGAGTAAGTTAAAAGTACATAAGAAGCGGTAATAATCCGAGGAATGCTTTAATGGGGACGGGACAACCAAATTCATTTACTATTCGTCTTCAATTACACCCCCAACATTTTTTTTCAGTTAGTCCGCGAGTTGGAGCTCGACCTTAAGTATGTGGTCAACACGCACATACACGCTGACCATGTGACGGGCACTGGCGAGCTAAAGCGCAGCAAATTCTTTCCAAAAGCAATTTCGATTCTGTGTGAAAAGGCGGGAGGAAGAGCGGATCTGCTGGTTAAGCACGGCGATTTGATTCATTGGGGAGATGGACTCGGGATTGAAGTCAGAGAAACTCCCGGACACACCGACGGTTAATAAAATTAACTCTCTAAATTGCTAAAATGGTCACATTACGCGCCCCAAGTCTAATTTCATTCTTCAGGCTGTACAACATTTGTCTGCCATTCCCATAAAATGGCGTTCACCGGCGATGCTCTTTTGATCCGCGGCTGTGGCAGGACAGACTTCCAGCACGGTCTTTGCGAATTTGTTTGAGAATCAAGGCCGTAGCCAGGATTTTTTTCGGGGGGGGGGGCGATCCAAAAAGTCGATTCTTAGGGGTGTATTTTTTGCTGTTTATTGCATTTTTGTTAAGCAATTTTCCCGAAAAAAAGTTGGATATCACTTTAAAATTTTAAAAAAAATTCATTTTCGGGGGGGGGGCGGCCCCCCTGGCTACGGCCTTGTTGAGAATAAAAATTTTAGGAGATGCGCGGACCCTTTACCGATCTGTGCACTCTCAAATATTCAATCTACCGCCCGATTATCTCATCTATCCGGCACATGGTAAATTAGTTGAGGAAATCGGAAAAAAATTTGATGGTTTAAAATGTAATCGAATGCCCTAACACTTTTAGATTATAACGGGAGGACAGTCTCTTCGGTGGAGGAGGAAAAGAAATACAATCCCCGCCTTGCCAAGTCGGAGGATGAATTTGTGGCGATAATGAAAGGCCTCGGATTGCCCTACCCAAAGCAAATTGGTGAGATTCATTCTTTTGAATTGTCTTTTTGGAAATTATTTTTTACAATTGTTTTTAGATAAGGCGGTGCCGGCCAATGTGCTTTGTGGAATATACGAGCTAATGGACGACGCATTGCGAACAAAAGTTTTTGGAGAAAGAGAGAGAGAATAACGGACGAAGAAAAACGTGAAAAAAATGACCAAAATAAAATTAATGAACGCTCAATTCATTCTGAACACATTTTCCTTATTAACAACGGATTATAATACATATTGTTCACTAAATCAAATTTATTGCCTAAACCCTCCACATTCTCTCGCATTTGTTTACGAAAATGGCCTACAATTTTGCCGGACTGAAAGAAGCGATTTCGGCAGCTGCAGCTGCGCAAAGTGCTGCTTCGCTATCGTTTGATAAGAATTTAGCACTGACAGGAAACGATGGAATGGAAGAAGAACACAATTTTTTGGTGAATTGTTTTAATTCCGGCATATTTTCTGACTAATTAAAGGGAAGTGGATTTTTTAGACGATTTTAAGATTGATTCCTAAATGTCGATTTTTCCATTTTGATTGTAGTTTTTACATTTTCAATGAGCTTTTATTAAACGACAAAATTCTCAAGCACCGTCTTCACCTCCATTCCGCCCGTCTCAATGAAAATGACGCCCCTCCCCCATCGAACAACGGCCAATGTTTGCTGTTTTCATCTCCGACAAATTGTGCCGATTTTGAGGCTGAAAAGACGCAAAGGTTCATTGCCTTTTTTGCGTGCTCTAAAACGTTTATTCTAAGCTTTGATTGCGATCAAGATGATCGAATTGCAATTGAACTTTCGCCGGTGTCCGTCGACACATTGAACGAACTTTTTGGTGATTTTGTATAGTAAAAAAAGCGGACTGGTGAAGTCAAAGACCACAACATTCCCTTTATGCCGTAAAAACTGATTATTATTTAATCAAATCGATGGCGATATTCGTTAATTCAATTTAATTTAAGGGGACGGGCAAGGAATGGGCGAATGTTCGGACACCGGAGTGAATTTGCCCATTTGGCTTTGCGATTTGCTGTACAAAGCCATCCAAAAAATGCCCATCGCCAATTCGTTGCGCGAAGGTTGGCGGCGTTTGACGGCATTTTGTGTAGTGAATTAATTGAATTGACGGGGAATTTGGACCAAATTTCTTTTGAAAACGTCCGACCCGACCATTCTATTAATTAACAAAACATTTTAATTAACACAGAATTTGAGCTGCAAAACGATGCGACAATTGTGCCCAAAAAGTGTCGAAGGGATAAAAACATTTCTCTGAAGCGTCTTTATGAAATGTTCCCGTCGCTGCCGAAGAAACTCATCAACCGAGTGGCCAAGGAAATGGAGTCAAATTTAAATTGGAATTTTAACTTATCTTTTAATAATTCTGTTGTCAATAACATAAATAACTGTTTTCAGTTACGATTATGATCAGACGGCGCTTTATTTGGTCAGAAGTTCCGACGATGATCCAATTGATCCGGGAAGTTCTGCCGATGACCGCGAAAGTGTTTCGATTATTGTGCCGTCGCTTTGTCCCCGGGTGATTAAACAGCAGCTGAAGACGAACACGCACGACAACAACACGTCCAATTTTTTGCTGGTGGGGCGGGAGGAATTGAAACATTTTTCTTTTTTATATGCGTTCCGTTCCGATAACTTTTATTTTTAAATCGCATCAATTCCGCCCGAAAATTGGGACACGGAGGTCCAGGACGTGGAGAACGAATTGCGCAAAATGGCGGCAGAACAAAAGCATTGCAAGGAAATGAAGACGAAATACGTTGGCTTCGGAAACGCAAACATTTGCGGTTTTTACATCGACCGGGTTCGAATTTTTCTGCAAAATTTATGAGCGTAAAGACCAAGTCCTTCGGCGTTTATCGCTTTGTGTGGTCAATATTTTTGTTTCCGGGTCTTGAACAAGCCAATCGACATACTGGACGACTCAATCAAATTGAAATCAAAGGGAAATGTTGTGAACTTTTTGGCACTTTAGGCCAGGCAATTGGAGTCGGCCAGGAAGGCACTGACGGAATATTGGGACGGACTGAGAATTTGGAAGACGTCGAGCGAGGAATGCATCGATTTGCATCAATTGGGCGCCGAACGTGCACTTGCGACGGTCGTTCAGAAAATAAACATTTGCCGAGGTGAATTTAATTTTTGTATGCTTTTGAGGCACCGCTAAAAATTATGCCGTCCGAGTGAATTGATTTGAATAAAAAAAAAACCGTAGAAATGCATCCGAACATTCGCAAATTGCATGTGATCACGGGCTATGGCAAAACGACGGGGACGCCGGTGATAAAGCCGAGACTGCTCGCGTTTCTGAAGGGCAAAGGGATGGAGTGAGTGGCGGGCGCGAAAGCCAAAAAGAATTTAAAAAGCCAAATTTTGTGATTTCCAAATTCATGGAATTTGGCTTTTGGGATTGTTTTTTTTTTTCTCAAAATTCGATTTAGAGCTCGCGTGTCCCCGAAAAACCTGGGCGTGGTGGAGATCAGTCTCGGCAGCGTCTCCCAACACATCGATTATCCATAAACCCCGGCAAATGGCGAAAACGGTCCGTCCCATCGGTCGTTCGGAAGGGGAAAATGGCCAAAGGGTTTTCCCGTTTCGCTTATTTCAATTTTTTTGGAATTGTATTTACATTTTGCCTGAAAGGGTGTCCATTTTCCTCTCCGTGCCATCGTCGGGTGTTCAATTTTTAGCA
The DNA here is from genome assembly GCA_018350325.1 of Globodera rostochiensis. Lineage (NCBI taxonomy): Eukaryota > Metazoa > Nematoda > Chromadorea > Rhabditida > Heteroderidae > Globodera > Globodera rostochiensis. The sequence continues at coordinate 2,883,484 of JAEVLN010000008.1, read as the reverse complement.
TTTGCCGGGGGTCAATTAAAAAATGTTTGTTAAATATTAACCGATTTCACGGCTATATTACCCAGCTTATTTGAGGATTGATTTATATATTTGCATTTGCAGTTATTTGTCGACGACTTTTGAACAGAATTAAATACGTAATCGCCCCTAATTAAATTTGCCAAACAAATAATTGGAATTGCTATAAATCCGTCGCCGACTTATTTTTCCATTTAAATCGCCAAATTTTGGAGCGAATAATTTGGGTCTGCCCGGTTTTTTGCTTCGACTTCAGTTACAATTTCATTCATTTCCCCCAACCAATGAAAGACAATTCGATGTCCATAACATTGAATATACCATTTGTACAATATAATTGTGTTTTCGTTCAAAATGTACTCGAAATTCTTTCCTTTTTTGCCGTTGTCACATTTTTCGGATATTATTTTTTAAATAAATTTTTGGTCTGTTTGTTGGAGGTACTTTATGTCGTCAATTGCTCTTTTGCGTAACCAAAGGCCAGCACGGACACGTCATTGAACAGCAGCAATTCGTGGGCCCCCTTCCAGTCGATCTTTGCCATGTCCAGCGAATATGTTGCCCTTAGGGGCGATTGGTCGGCGGTTACCGGAGGGCATTCCTTAGAGGGCATTTTGTTAGGATTTATTGACTGGACAAGAATGACGTGCCGTCGTGGTCAAACATTTTTATGCCCCTGGGATAACACTGACCGCTTCTATGTGCACCAATGTGGGTCCCGACAACGGAACATCCGGCAGTTCAATTTGGAAAGATTCGCGCATGTTCGAAGTGTCCGTTGGTGGAGGGGTCGGAGAGGAAGTTGCGGCGCTGTTGGGGGGAGGAGCTTTTGAGGAAATGAATGGCATTCCTTAACATTGTGAAACATTGTTTAAGCCAAAGTGGGGACGGCTAGGGGAAATGTCGAGACCCGTAAACGCCGCCGGCATTTTTGTCCAAATGCCGTCCTTTAAAGTCTCGGGATTGCTTTGGGTGTGGCTTAACCATTAGTGTCCGTTCGGAGAGTGACCCGAGGCGATTGGCACAGTTCCATGCGAGCGTACACTTTGCCGCTTAGCAAAGATTTCCCGACAGAATTGGCGGGAAAAAGGAAAATATAGGCGGTGAATGGGAGGAGGAAAAGCATCTTTCATTGGGCTAATTTCAGTGATTGGAGGAGGAGAGATTTTCTGAGAGGGCCATGGCCACATTTTATCCATCGATTCCCCCCCCCCCCAATTGGCAAATTGATCACTTTCATTGGGCGAAGGCGCCGGGGGGGGGGGAGAATAGCTGTGGTTGGGATGAAAGACAAGCTGGCAGCAGCACTTCAGCAGAATTAAATTTATATTTGCAAATGCTCAAAATGGAAAATAAATGCAAATGACTAATTTATAAGAATATTCAATAAAATAAAATAAATAATAAATAAGACTGTCTCTCCGATTGTTTTCTTCGCCCGTTAAAGTTCGCCTCTTCCCTGACACAGTCCGATCATTTGCAGCATCGACTCGATCGTGTTCGACTCTTGCCTCACCTCCATCGGCCGATCGGCCTCCGTCGACGACGGCCTTCTCGGCGTAGGGCCCATTTTCCTGCACGGCATCCGTTTGGAACAACACCGGACATGGCACTTTCCCCCCCCCCCCAACCTCTCTCCCTGCTGGACGAAGGAGCCGATGTGCATGCTCTCGTCCTCCTCCTCGTGCTGTCTCTGCTCGTCCCTGGAGAAAAGCAATTCCTCCTGCCCCCTCTTTTTCGGCGTCGGTGGCGTGACGTTAATTCTCATGTGAAAGCTTTTGCCGGTGGTGCCGGTCGGCTGCTTGCCCGCCCCGCCGGGAAAAGCAACTTGGGCCAACGTCAGTCCGTCCTGGATGCTCTGCAGAAAGTCGTTGACGCCCGACAGAATGTTGCCTCCGCCCACGTGCTTGGCCTTGTCGAAGTTATCGTCGTACATGGAAAGAGAACGGAAGTCAGGAATCAGTAATCACCGGAGGGGATGAACTCATCCCAAAAATTTAAATTAGCTCAAATTTGTTTTTGTTTAGTTTTTGCAAAGGCCCCAAAAAGTGCCAACATGTCATAATAGTCCAATGCGTCAGTGGGCTCCTCCCTTTGAGTCCCTTCGCCTCCATTCATCGGTGCCATCTTTTTTATCGCCTTTTTCTTTGCATTTGTTGTCATGACTTCGGTTGTTGTGCTGGTACTGCTTGCTGTCGTCGATGTGTCCATTCTTGACTCGAATCGCGAGCGCATTCGCCCGTTCTTGAACAGAATGAAATTTTTGTATTCCCAAAGTTATTAATTAATAGGTTCGCATCCTTCGGACAGAACAACAACATTTTGTTTTCGTATGCGAATTACAAATTGGTGCAGGCGTGAAAGGCGTCTCTGCTGGTCTGAGAAAGGCTCCAACTGTCGGGGAGTCGGTCGAATGCTGGTCATCAAGTTGGGCAAGTCACTGCTGGTCATCAAGTTGGGCAAGTCACTGCTGGTCATCAAGTTGGGCAAGTCACTGCTGGTCATCAAGTTGGGCAAGTCACTGCTGGTCATCAAGTTGGGCAAGTCACTGCTGGTCATCAAGTTGGGCAAGTCACTGCTGGTCATCAAGTTGGGCAAGTCACTGCTGGTCATCAAGTTGGGCAAGTCACTGCTGGTCATCAAGTTGGGCAAGTCACTGCTGGGCATCAAGTTGGGCAAGTCACTGCTGGGCATCAAGTTGGGCAAGTCACTGCTGGGCATCAAGTTGGGCAAGTCACTGCTGGGCATCAAGTTGGGCAAGTCACTGCTGGGCATCAAGTTGGGCACGTCTACCGTCTGCTCATCCTCCTCTTCCTTTTCTGCCACGGCAACCTTAGAGTCGAGAGACCGGAACAACTGAAATTTAGCTAATTCATTTTGTTTCTCACCTGTGTTGTTGCAGTTGCTGTTGGTGTCGTTGAGGCACTGCTCCAATATGTCGGTGCGTTTCCCGTTGTTGTCGGATGGTCGGCAACTTTTGCTTGGCTTTTTCCATTTTTTATCCCAATTTGCCGTCGGCCGCCGTTCAATGTTGGCACGGCATATGAGTTCACTTTGGCACGAGAAATTTGCGTTTGGCGGCGGAAGTCCGTCACTCCGTCGTCGGCAAAAGTGTAATGGTGGAAGTGCTGAAGAGACTTCAAAATTTGTTTTATTCAAATTGTTGTCGGTTCTTTTGTTGAAAATGAAAAGGTAAAAGCCGACAAAAAAGTTCAAAACGTTCACTCATTTCGACCGACAAAAGCACAAATTAGCCGTGCCAACTTGGATTGACGTGGTCGGGAAACGACTCCGACGCCATTCCAATGGAATTGCCCTGCGGGCGCGCACTTCCGCCCCGTCCGAACGCAATTTGTGCTTTTTCAACGGCAAATTCACATCCACCGGACAGATTTGGAGCCACCACCGGCGGTCACTTGGAAATTACAAAACGATAACATTTTTATGCACATTTTTGAATGAACATAAACGAAAGTGCCAACCCGTTGTCGAACATGGCCTGCCACCTTCGGATCACTTGGGCGCCAGAACTGAAAGAGGACGAGCGACGGATGTCGTTGATGAACTTCGTCTCCACACAGTCAGCCACTCGAACCAAAACCGAGTCGCTTTGGCAACACAAAAGCTGCCACCATTCGGCTCTCTGATCACCGGACAACGCGCCGTCAACCACGCGGACACCGGCAGTGTACTGAAACAAACGGACGATTATTGGGGGAGTTTGGCGTTTGAAGTGAAAGCCAGATCACCGAGCTGTTCAACTGGACCTGATCGCTGCCACAGCTCAGGTAGGCGTCCCCTCCGTCTTCCATCCTGGTAAGTTCAGTCGCTTCACACCGTTCTTCTAACATCGCCGCCGTCCATCCGCCGTGAAACTTCGCGCAGCTGAACTTGTAAAAGCGTTCATTGCCGTCGAAGGCGGAGCTGAAGCGGGAGAGGAAATGGCCGTCGGGGCATTGAGCGGTGGTCGAGCCGACGGAGGCGCAAAGGGCCGTCGGAAGAAAGGAAAGAAGACGGGAAAGGAGAAGAAGCAGTGAGAACGGAAGGGAGGAAGGCACCAAATGGGGGAGGAAGTTCAAGGAGTACAGAGAGGGGGCGGAGGGATGAAGCCGACGGCTGGACTGAGGAGCCATTTTGGGAGAAAGAATGAATTAGCAGAGGCCAAAACGACGTGCACAAATTCCTTTTGCAGCTAAAATTGAATGGGACGGAGGGAATGATTAATTAGGTAATTAGCAAAATTCAATAAATTTATTCAAATGGGTCGAGAGGAGATTAAATGAATGAATGAATGAATGGACTGTCGTCTCCTCCACCCAACTTCTTCCCGAAGGTGCGCAAATCCAATCTTTTCGGATCGGCAGCGGAACCCAACCCGCCCCCCCTCTCCCCCCCCCCCCCAAAATCGCCCAATTCCGACGCCGATCAATCGCCCCAAGCTTTCTTTCTTTCCCTCCCATTTTCTTCCCCTTTCGGTCAACCCCACAATAATAACAAATAACCAACCACCAACACAACTCGCTTATAGGGAAGCAGCACAATGGAGAAAAGGGCATTTAGGGGCAAAAGAATGGGGGGGGGGGCGAGTGAACTGAACGATCGGAACGGAAAAGCAAAAGGAAATGTCGCGCGGAAGCGCCTTCAGGCATTTTTCACTTTACTCAAAACATAAAGAACAATGTTTAGGTAAATTGCTTATTATCCTCAAAAGCCTTGCCCATTTAACAGCCATCACAAATCCTCTCCCCCTTTCTTCCACGTCCATCCATTGTAGGCTTAGGCGGCTTAGGCAAATTGTCAAGTCTGACCCTTACGGCGTTATTTATCAAACACAATTTTATCCGTTTTTTCCGATTATTCACAACAAATCCGTTGAGCAAATGTGCCAAGTGTTTACGGTTGTTGTGACATCATTCTGTTCGATCTGTTCTATTGTTGTTGTGGGGAATGCCCCCCCCCCGTAGGGAACGTTAATGAAGAGATTAACGGGGAATGCCCGGGGGGCTCTTCCGGAAACCCAAAGGACAAAGTGCATTTTGGGTGCAGCCGATGAAAATTAACGAAACTTTCGTAAAAGTGCCGGTGAATGGGCAGACGAACGCCGCGAGTTGGAGGCATAGACAAAACGGCGGCACCAGCAAAAGGGTAAAAGCATCTGCCCTTTATCCTTCAAATGCTCTTATAAAGCATTCTGATGGGACTTCTTCCAATTGCTTTCGGCATTTTTGGCAGGCGCCGTCCATTGGGGGGGGGGCATTGTTGCTAAGGGCCGAGCAAACCCGCAGGGCAAATAAATTGTCTGCAAAGTTTGGATTCTCCCCTCCAGGGTCCAATCAATGATCAGAAATCGGTTTTTGTCTGATCGTTAAATATTTCCCAAAAAGGCTGTTTGTTCCAACTTCCTTCGTCCATCCGGCTTCCCATTGTAAGTGCCATCCCCCCCCAAAGCGTCAGCAAAAAAAGCAAATCATTCCAAATTTGGAACATTTGCGGCGTCGTCGTCCACTAAATATTCTGTCATCATAACAGCTAAGCTCAGCGCCATTGCTTTGACATCCCTTTGCGTGTTCCAAAGCGATTACGCTATTTAAGAAGAGCAAAATGTACGAAAGTTCCAAAAAAGGTGCGTTTGGTGGACGGCCACCTCTCTCGAGAAATCGGAGTTTGGCATAAGCCCCCACTGAAACACTCGAGACTGACACGGCGGCGGGGTCTCGGGAGTATCGGTCAATTTTTGCCTCTTAATTTTTGTCATTTTTCGTCAATCATCAAAGTTAGTGAACAAAATGACTCGTTCTTAATCCTAATCCTTCCTCAACACACAAATACCGTATAATCCCATCACACAAAAATCGGAAGCAATTAATATTGAATGACTTTCTTATTCATCATTTCCATGAATTCTGCCGGGGGGGGGGTGCCTGTGCCCAGGGAGGAGGGGGGGGGGGGGGGCCCGGTGCCCGGGGGGGGGTGCCGGTGTCCGCCGCATGTGCCATTCCCAAGGGCATTCCGGGAAAGCGGAGAGCGTCCGGAAGTAAATGGAGGGTCGGAACTGCCCACAACAAACTCCAAATTGGCTTTGTTTGACGACTGTTCGATGATTGGAGGGCGAAGACGGCCCATTACCGGAGGGATTGGCGCGATGACCAATGAAACATTCCCCGCATTTGCCTTTTTCACTTTGTGTTGCCTTTTTGTGACCCCCTAAAGAGTTTTTATTTGGCCTAAATTACTTTTTACAATCCAATCGCTCATTATGATGAATTAAATAAGTCCATTAATTACATTTGTAATATCCCCAAAGAATCTCAAAAATACCGCCCGCCGATCACTGATCGATATGTCGGCCTGCCATCAAAGAGCCATCGCGGCACCCTCCGCTTCCGCCGCCATTCTCCTCACTCTCATTCAGCTTCTTCTCCTCACGGCACAATCCGCCCATTCGGCACCGATCGAATCAGTCGACGACGCTCCCCCCAACACTTTCAGCCAACCGACGAGAGAAGTAAATGAGATAAAATAATTAAAATACCATAATTTAATTAATTTACAGTAATAACACAGCCTCCCCCCATTCATTACAGTATGCCTATGGGCCCATCAGCGACACAATGCTCCGATCAATGCTCGGATTTGGTGCCAAAAAGGAGCAGAACATTCGAATCGAATTCCTTCTCGCCCCTCGGGCATCAAATAAAAAGGTTCAAAGGGAAGAAAAGCCATCGTTAAATTAGGGAATTTGTGAACATTTTAGTCGACGGAAAGCGAAAGAAGCGGCGACGGGGCGAATGCCGGCATTTTGTTGGCGAAACGAAAGAACGCGGAGCTGGTCAATCACATTTTGAAGAATTTTGCCTCACTAAACCGACTCGGAGACGCGGGGAGGAAATGAGGCGAGAGGAGGGGAAGCCGAAAGAGTGACCCCTTCCAATTTATTTGAAGAGCTTATAAGCTTGTTCTGAACAATCTTTTTGATCAAACAAATGCTCCAAAACTATGTAAAAAAAGTAAAAGAATTTCGAAAGCTAACCGATTCTTTAAAAAACTCAAACTCATGGGTTTTTAGACTCGAACCGAAACTCAACTTGAACTTTTTTTAAATCGAGACAAGCCTGAGATCGGGTCCCGTTTCCCTACCCCGGTCCCGACCAACTCTAGTCTTGGCATAAAACATCCAAAATTTACTGATTTATCATAAATACATTAACATTATATGTACAATAAACAATGAGCAAAATGGGAGTGAAAAAAGATTCGGAATCGAAGCAGAAACATTAGTAGTAGCGCCCTTTGACACTCACATCGCCTCTGCCAGTGCCGGAATATTCATTAATCCTCCTGCCATTATGAACAATGCAATTAGGACCAACAAAATGTTTTGACAACATCGAAGATAGGCCTCTCGAAAGTGATTTTGTTTGAGAAGGAGTGGAACGAAAGTGAACAGGTCGATCATGGCGGGGAACACAAAGGCGAGGAGTGTGCCTAAAATATTCAAATTAAATGAAATTATAAAAATAGAGAAACGCGCCTGTAGTAGCGCCAATTAAAGGCCCAACACGGCTCGTGTTCGGCACATAGTATGCAACCAAAACTGAAATATGCGTCAATTAAATGGACAATAAACTAATCGATGGATCAATCGGAAAACGAAAAATTAAACATTTAACTTTGATCACTCACAACATATGAGAACCATCAGGGCTCGAAAGAACATCTTGCAGCAAAATTTGCATGAACGAGACAACTTTAACATCCATCGGTCGATTCGAGGCCACGTCACTCTGATGATGACGTACATTTCGAGAAGAAAGGAGGCGAAAATGGACAAGCAAAGAGCCAATTTGACCAACGTAATTGAACTTAAAAAAACCAAAAATTAACGGAAAAAGCAAATTCTCTCTTTACATTCGATGCTTCGGCAGATTCTGCGTAATACTGGGGTGTACTTTGTCTCCATAGGCAAGATGACCGAGAAAACCGACGCACGCATAAATTGGAGTTGAAAGGAATATGCCCCAGGACAGAACGCCAAAACATCGGAGCATCCGCTCCGGCTTCTTTATTTTGTTCTCTAACGGAAGGACCTGTCAAAAAGGACACATTAATCATACATGCACAAGGGAGGGGGGGGGGGGGTCAGACCAGATCCCCGCCCCCTCGGGCACCTCCCCACTATACAACCTCGCACCAAAATTTTGAAAAAGAAAATTTTTTCTTAGCGTAGGAAAAAAGAGGAAAAATAAAACCAAAATTGGCTTGCCCCCACCCAAAATCTAAGGCACGCTACGGCCTGAATCAGGGGAATTGTCGGAATTCCGAGTTCCTTAATTTTTTGAGGTCATCGGCTCCCAATCCCTGGCCTGAATGACCAATTTAAGCAACGAACCATTGCCTGAGTAAAACAAGCGAGGATAATGGAGCCAGCTGCCGAAGGAAGGTCTTTAAACGTAAAGCCGAGTTCGTAGTCATCTCTTCGGAAATGTGACTCTTCAACCAAAGTCTGAAATGTGTTGAAAAAAAATAACGAATTCAAATCGTATACATAGATGCCCAAGGGGGGGGTCAGACCCCCCCCCCCCCCAAACGCCGCACTTGGACACTCCCCACTGTAACAACCTCGCACCAAAATCCCAAAATTTTGAAAAAGAAAATGTTTTCTCAGCGTAGGGGAAAAAAGAGAGAAATAACATCGCAAATGTAAATTTTGGACCAATTTTTCTTAACAAATTGAGCCAAAATGTCAAAAATTTTCCCGGCGACGCCTATCGGCGCCGCCGGACCTCTCCCATTCCTAAAAAGCATCAAAAAATAAGCGAATTTTTAAAATTTCGGTCGCAAATCTGTTAACAAATTGAGTAAAAAATTCCAAAATTTTCTCGCCGGCGCCTATCGGCACCGCCGACTCACCCGCCCCTCGCCTAAAAAGTAATTGGAAAAATCACGCGCGAAAAAAACGGGCCGGCGCTCAGTTGGCTTGCCATTTGAGCGCCGGCGCTCTGGCGTACAACATCGCACGCGAAGTCGCGGCAACCCCACCCCTACCCCCCCTAACATCGCACCTCGCAGTGCTCGAGCCGACCCCCCCCCCCCTTGGGCATCTATGATCGTATAGAAAAAAGCACTCACATAAAGTATGACTGCCAGACTCGATAGCGTCAACACGTCCCCGATGATGCACAAAATGGACAAAACGTACAACGACAGAATGGAGTTCTAATTTGGGGGTCTTTTAAGCTTTAAAAAACACTCATTTCATTTACCAGAACGACCATTGGGAGGAAAGTGAGCAAAAACCATGGCCATAGATCAGACCAAGGCCCCGAATGCAAGTCCTCGAACATATGTCCAATTATCTTTAAATTAGTTGGAATGAATGATAAAGAAAAGAAATTCGATTAATAACAGCAACTACCTCTTTCAGGTTAAACGCTATAAACTTATAGTACAAGCTGCAGACGCCGAATTGATGCAAAAGGGTGACCATGTTGACAATGTTCCTTTGGGAGGTTGGGGGAGTATTTGGATTAGCCATACACCTTATCAGCCATTAGAGCCCGGACTTGCAGACCGATCAAGATTGAATCGAATCTAGAAATTTTCGATCGAAAAGTATCAAGATTGCATCCGAGAATTTCAATCGTCCGAACCCTAGCCGGCATTACTAACTTGGCAAGTCTTCCATGGCCTTGGACCCATCTGAAGCTGACTTTGCACGTCTCTCTCGCCACATTGCCGCAACTCAGATAAGGAATGTTGAGGCTTGAAAACAGTTAAAGGTAACGGTATGCTCGTAGTAAGCATAACGTACCGAACATAATGGTACTGAGCACACTGCACAAGTAGCGACATGGAATAGTAATTGAGGAAAGCAATGAAGAAGAGCAGAATTAGGCCGGACTTAACCGAAAGAGTATTGGGAATCCGAAAACCAAAGCAACCCAGGGTCCGACACGGCAAAAGGCCCATGGAAGCGCGAGGAATCCGGAACCAATGAGTCCTTTTAAGAAGTCGAGCAATGCCACGAGAAAGCTGAACGACGACAAAATCATTTTATGAAAGGGCAATTTCACGTCAGACGTACGAAAGTCCCTTTTCCCGAATAATCTCGCCGTGGGCGTCACGCATCAGACCGGCGGCTGTCTTTTGTGGTTGTTTCTGCAGTTTGTCCTCGTCCTGGAAAAGTTTGGTTTGGTAATTCGCCGATTCGTCCCAACTCGGCTCCGTTACCTCAGCGCTCTCGTAAATTTCATCGTATTTCGAATCACTATCATTATTCTCCTCATCTATCGACGTCATTTTGTCACTACGGAGCGGTTCTGTGGGAGTCGTTTGGAATTGGATGCCTTTTTCTAAAAAAAGAAGGAAAAATGCCATCACAACTTCGAAGTTCGAACTGATTAAGTACATCAGAATACACAACGGTCAAAAAAAGAAACAAACTACATTATGCCAAATATTCAAATCTATAGCATTTTTTAAATTTTCATTAATTTCCAAAAAAACCCCACAAAAATCGGCAAAAAGTTCGCAAAGCTTTTGAAACCCCACAAAAAGCAGCATTAGACTTTTAAAAACCACAAAAAAATTGCTAAAGCAGCGATATCCGAGCCCTGTCCCTTAAAAATTTTAAATGCATGTTTTCTAGGGTGAAAATATGCAAAGATCACGAATCCGATTATGCATGAATTCAATATTCCGATGAGCATGAATTCGCAATCAGATTCTGCGACGCCGAAATCGCAAAATTCGAGCTCGTTCGTGTTCTACGCATATTTTTACCGTAGAAAACATGCATTTAAAATTTTTAAGATGTTTTTCCGCCGGGACTCCGGTTTGCCCCAAATTAGGGGTGCATTTTGGTAAAATTATTGCGTTGAAATTTTTAGACAAAAATCAAATTTTCCATTTATATTGTGAATTCGAACAATGCAACTGAATTATGTCTAAGAGTGGCAGCTTTTGCAGTGAGGAAGACGTAGCGGCAAATCGCAGCAGAATCGATGAGGAGGGTGAACTTTCAAAAGGTTCGTGGCAATTACATTTTTAATGGGGTTTTCATAATTGCTTTGTTTTGAACTTTTGTGGTTGTTTTTATGTATTTCTGCCCCTCCCTTCCTCCGTCTAATTTCTTTTGAGAATGATGTCAGATTCGGATTTTATGAACCCGAAAGCCTTACTCCACAAAACGGATTTGTTTTTAAATGGAGGCATTAGCCCTAATTATGAGATTTTAAGCGTTCTTGACTAAAACATTAAGCTTGCTTTTTTTCATTTCTAGCTGATTTTCTCGGTTGGATTGCTGCAAAATGCCAATTGTTGAGAAAAAGTTCAAAATCATTCTTTGAGTTTAAAGCGCTCGAGTGTTTTTCTGATCTCGTCGCGGGAGTGCTGGTAAAGGCCTATGCAAGTGCAGGTTGCCCTTGAACAATTAGACTTAAATCGATCTCGAGTTTTAGGGAATTGTGTGGAAAGGCTGTTAAGAGACACTGTCGATGAAATGTGGTTGAGGTTGGACCAATTGAAGCTGAAAAATCATCGCGGGATTCAGGACGTAACTTTTATCTGGCCGTTTGTGAAGGAATTTATTGAGAACATCGTCAGCTGGAAAGGTCATTTTTTGCATAATTCGGTTAAATTATTTCTTTCTTTTTATTTTCATTTGCGTTTTGCAGAACGCCGGGAGCAGTCGAATCAGAACTTTTTCATTCGACAAGCATTTAACGAGGTGAATGCTTTTCTGCGCTTTTCTGTAAATAGGTTTTTTTAAAATAAACGTTAAGAACAAAAATGCAAGTCCGCCCGTTATGGTGACATTGGCAAGTCCTGAACTCGTCGATGATGAGCCCAAGTCGTTGATGGCTATGAGGAAAAGGCGTTCAGCCGAAGTACAGTCATCAGGTTCGCTGATGTTTACGGGACCAATTGTTGGATTATCACCAACTCTTCCGAGTTGGACCTCCAAAATGAACGAGGGACAAAGTGCGCGACGGGATGCAAATGTGGAGGAGGACGAACAGAGGAAGAAGAGGAGGACGGACACCCAAACGGACGGAAATGAAGAGCAGCAGAAGCAGAACCAAGTCGGGAAGGCGGCAATAACGGTAAAGCAAGAAATCATTGAAGTGGACGAGCAGGAGGACGCTGTGGACATTTATGCGAGCAAAGAACCACCGAAAGTCGGGCAAAGTCCGTCATTGAACAAAGAACCACCGAAAGTCGGGCAAAGTCCGTCATTGAACAAAGAACCACCGAAAGTCGGGCAAAGTTCGTCGTCGAATCTAATTTTGGATGTACCAACGAGAAAAGTGGCAAATGAGGAACAAGAAGCTGCGCCGGAGAGGGAGGCGGAGGACGATGATGATGACGACCTGTACTCTCTGTCATTTGGGAACAAGTCATTATTTGACGTGCCGGAGGAACAAAGCACACCAAAGACGGGCGATGAACATCCACCGACGGCGGTTAAACGGGAGCCAGAAGAAAGTGTGTGGAGGGAAGAGGAACAGCTTGGCAAAAAGGCGATTGAGACGGATCGGACGGAGGGGGCCGAGGATGGTGAGGTGGCGAGCAAGGAGGACGAAGATGGTCAGTTAAACACTGATGAGGACGAAGGAAGTGTGATGACGAGTGGCGGGACGGACTCTTCGTCACTTCCGGAAAGCGGTGAAGACGCTTCCGCTAATGTTGGTCAGCAGTCGCGTAGAGGGACCAACACCGATGGAATATCAAAGCGACCATATTCGCCCATTAAGCCGGGTATTTATGGCTGGACAGTGAAAAATTGACGGGATTCATGGAAACGGATCTTTTTTTTGGTTGCTTATAAAAACACTTAGAATTGTCTGAATAATATAAAATTTTTTAAGCATTAAATATGTCCAACAATTGTCCGACTTCGTCAGTGGTAAACGGGGGCGGTGCAAGAGTGTTGGCTGCCAAGCGAGAGCACTGCTGGGATTCAGACGGTAATAGAAATTTTTTAGTGTCAGAAGGCTTGATTTTTGAAAACTTGTATCAAGGTGTTTGTTTTTTGGGATTGCTGATTACAAACTGACAATTTTAAAATGAATTACTTGTGACGAACGACGCATAAAATTAAGCAATTTTCTCATTATTCAGATGGGCCGCTGTTGAGGCGTTTTGATGCTGCCGGATATTCATCGGTTGTCGACGACAGTTTTTGTACAGTGATAAATGTCTCCCCAGAAAAACGAAGGTCGCTTTTAAATGAATTTTACTCTTTTCCCTAATTTTTGATTTATTAGCGAGTTCGATATTTTCGATCAGCCACTTCCACCGCCAAGGCCCGCCTCACCGGCCAAAACTAATCGAAAATATTCGAGCAAAGTGAAAATTGTGAGTTTATTTTTGGGAATGACTCGTGTTTTTACTTTTTATTTTTAGCGCAAACGGTTCGATTATGAGGCCGAGCAAAAATGTGCGTCCATTTAATAGATTTGAAATTAATTTTAAATTTAGTGAAGCGTCGCCTTGCCATTGGACAAAAAGTATTAACAATTGTTAACAATGTTTGGTAATTATAATTACCCTTTTTAGGTTCTCCGGTTTTCGGACGAAATTAAAACTCGAAGTTTTGAGATTGACGAAGGAAACAGCGTAAGATTCAAACGATTAAAAAAAAAGGAAATTTATCTGCAACTTGTAGATGACACATTCGACGGCCAATGACAAAAATTTGTTCGTTTTCACTTCATCGACAACGAATTTTTTGGTTTGCTTTGCTTTGATTAATGATAATCATTTATTTATTTAAGAAGAAACTGGCAAAGTCTAAAAATGGAGTGCCAAAAACAAACACTCGCAGCCGGCGTTATCTGCATGAACAGGTGATTAAATAATGAGGCATCTCTGAAAGAATCATTTAATTTAATGGAAATTTAATTAAGCGGAAAATGGCAATAAATATGGTATGAACGCACAAAAATAATCTTTTTTCACATTACCAGGCGTATACCGATGTTCGAAACGTTGTAGCGGCGGTGGAGGAACGGTGCAAAAAAATATCAAAACAGCCGGACTGCTCCGGTCTGGGGATTGGACAAAGCGATCGATTGGTGCGCTTTTCGCGGCTTATACTTACCGACTCGCTGCTCCATCGGCTGGACGAGGGTGTACTGAAGAATGCGTATGTGTTGAGAACGCTCGAACATCCCGGAGATTTTTGGCACGTTCATTTATTACCAATTTATAAAATGTCGGATTTTTCGTCTTAGGACTGATTTCAAGAAATGGGGTCTCGGGAGTCCCTTCCTTGGTTCGAATTTTGAGCTCTCTCATATTTTTATATTGAAAGAGCTCTGTTAGGTTTTGCTTGTACTTATTATATCAGACACTTCAAACTTTGCAGGACTTTCCACGAACGCGGCCTTGAGTGCAACAAGGACTTTCTGAAGAACCCGGCCCATTTGGCTAATTTTGAGTTTTCCTATCTTTTCGTCGTTTACGGCCACGATCAAATTGTGCAATGCCAATGTGTTCCGGACCCATCGGAATTCCTCGAATGGCTTCGCAATTGGTTCCTCACTAATTTGCCGATGAACGAGCACACGCTGGTGAAGAGCTACGAGAACGGCCATCACTATTTCTACACACCGCCACGCATTGTTGCTGTCACTATCCCTGAAGTAAATACCGGAGAAGGCCCCCCTCCCCCTTAAGGCAATTCACTCAAATAAAATGCCGTCCCTTTTTAAGGTTGACGAGTACACAACACAATTCCGCACTTTCAATGATCAGCTACGCCATTTTGTGCACAGCGACAGGTAAATTTCTATCGGTTAGAAGTGTAACAAATAAACTTTCTGTTTTCAGTAAGCAACAAATTCTGCACAACAATCGATTTCTGTTGTTGGATTGGGCGCGGATGGTTGCGGAGTGTCCGGACGGCAGGGCGTTGAATTCGGAGGAGATACGGATGCAAATGTTGGCTATGGAGATGAAAGACGAGTTTGGGGTGCTCATAAAATGATCTTTACATATTATATATATTTCTTTGCATTCACTTGAATTTTTCATCAATTTTATCTACTTCAGATCGTTTAGGTATAAAGTTTTATCAATCCCACTTTTTTGGGGGGGGGGGGTATTGAGGTCAATAAACACGAAAATAACCCGTTAAGTTAAAAAAAGCCTAACTATAAGCATATTTAGCCTATAAAAAAGTGCAAGGTCTACATTATATGCCAATTCATTTAATTACGAAACGGATGCCATTACGTCTTACAAATTAGAACGGAAAAGTAACAAAAAATCAAATTAGAATTGTAGCGCAAGATGATCCGTTTGTTTCGAGTGTAACCCTTCGGATTGGGGATCCCGACTTTTTCTCAAAAAGATTCGTGATCACTGATCAGCACCCCCAAAAACCCACGGCTCAACATTTACCAACAAATGAATTAGGGATCCCCATTCTGTAGGATTACCTACCGTTTCAAGAATATGATCGGGCCAATCACAATTACAAACCACAAATTTGTCGTTCGAAATTTTTATTGGCCCCTGGTCTCGATCTGATCTGATCGGTCCAACGCCCTGATCAGGATCAGATCATTTTCGGATTACAGAAACAATGGACCCGTCAACACTCGGTGACGCCTTCCTCGACTTCGAGCAGTCTTGCCGCTCTCTTCCTCCCCACGGTCTCTTCGTCTTCCCTCTCACTGTTCGCCCCTCTCATTTCTCTGTCTCTGTCTGATGAACTCTCTCTTAAAGCCTCGTTGTGTCTGCCGCCGCACTTCTCTCTTGCTCTCTGCCGCATCTCAACGCGTTCTCTCTCGTCGCGTTGTCTTTCCCCCGCCCCCTCTCGCTCTCTGCCCCCTTGTCCTATTTCTGCACCATTTTTTGGCATCGCATTGCCAACAAACAACGCCAATATTCGGCCAATAGTTTGAAAGAGCAATTTAGCGACGGACAAAAGCACCTATCCAAAATTTAATTTCTTCAGTCGAGATATTGTACACAACACAAGCTAACGTCTAACCCCCGGGGGGGGGGAAGTCATCCGTCCCCCACGGGGAAGTGATCCGTCCCCCATGGGGAAGTCACTCCCCACCCCACGGGGAAGTCCCTCCCCCCCCCCCCCCGCCCACAATGAATAAATGACCTGGATCATTGTGACGATGGACAAGCCGAGGTAGAAACCGAACTGAGGCAAAAAAGACGTTTAGGATGACCATATTTCCCATCTGTCTGAACGAACCTGGCCCCCAATTTGGGACATGAACCCGGGGAATGTGATGGTACGGATCTTGAAGAAAGATTATAGCTCCAGTGTCTCAACCAAGGATTCACGAGACTTTTTTTGGTGGTTTCGATTTGGTTACTGTAATGTCTCGAGAATGCCCGGGGTGGGGGAGGACACTGCTCACCTCCTCAACATTTTCAAACTGGAGGTCGTAGAAGGACACTTCCAAGTTGAACGACTTAAACGGGAAAAGGTAAACACAGACACAGCCACTTCACTCATTTGCCCACGTAATTGGCGAACGGTTGCAGCGACGGACTTTGCTGGAGGGAAACGCTTTAAGGGAGGGGCGGGACCATTTGTAATACGGCAAAATTGACGGCACTGATGCGCGGCAGAACCTGTACTCCCAGCGTTTACATCCCGGGATACAGTCGTGGTGGTGCACTGATCCTGCGTGGACCCGTTGGATGACATCTTCGTATCTGGGAAGGAAATAGGATTAGGAAAAAGTGATCAGACGATAATTGGTTGGGCATAATAACGATCTAAACCTAACCACCCCCGGGCGTTATCCTTTCTGGTGATCGCTAATTATTATAGATCAGTGCGGAGGGTTTTCAGAAGTGTTCGGAATCAAAAAGAAAGTGACTCACTTTCTAGCAAGAATGATCGGGTCGCAGGTCGGAATATCGGCTCGCACTCCTTCCCTTAAGGGGCAATGTTTTTATTTACAGCGCAATTCCAATTTTTGGCAAATTACACGTTGTCCAAATAAGGCACTGTGCAATTGTGCGGGCCAATCACCGTGGCAGAAAGCCAATTGCGCACAAAACAATTTGAATCTTTGCCGAATACCTAAACAAAACAATCTTTTGGGCTTTTTTTCATGGGCGGCTTGGGTTGGCACGATCGATTTGGCCACTGTTTTTTCCATTGCTACCCCCGCCGGGAATTCCCCCCCCCCTCCCCCGCCGGGAATTCCCCCCCCCCCCCCCTCCCACGCCGGGAATGCCCTTCTCCCCGCCGGGAATTCCCCCCCCCCTCCCCCACCCCCGCCGGGAATCCCCTCCCCCACCGGGAATTTCCCCCCCCCCCCCCCCGCCGGGAATGCCCCTCTCCCCACCGGGATTTCCCCCCCCCCACCCCCGCCGGGAATGCCCCTCTCCCCACCGGGAATTTCCCCCCCCCCCACCCCCGCCGGGAATGCCCCTCTCCCCGCCGGGAATCCCCCCCCCCACCTCCGCCGGAATGCCCCTCTCCCCACCGGGAATTTCCCCCCCCCCACCCCCGCCGGGAATGCCCCTCCCCCACCGGGAATTTCCCCCCCCCCCCACCCCCGCCGGGAATGCCCCTCTCCCCGCCGGAATCCCCCCCCCCCTCCCTCCACCCCCGCCGGGAATTCCCCCCCCCCCCCCTCCCTCCACCCCGCCGGGAATTCCCCCCCCCCCTCCCTCCACCCCCGCCGGGAATTCCCCCCCCCTCCTCCACCCCCGCCGGGAATTCCCCCCCCCCCCTCCCTCCACCCCCGCCGGGAATTCCCCCCTCCCCGCCGGGAATCCCCCCCCCTCCCCGCCGGGAATTCCCCCCCCCCTCCCTCCACCCCGCCGGGAATTCCCCCCCCCCCTCCCTCCACCCCCGCCGGGAATTCCCCCCCCCCTCCTCCACCCCCGCCGGGAATTCCCCCCCCCCCCTCCCTCCACCCCCGCCGGGAATTCCCCCCCCTCCCTCCACCCCCGCCGGGAATTCCCCCCCTCCCCGCCGGGAATCCCCCCCTCCCGCCGGGAATCCCCCCCCCCTCCCTCCACCCCCGCCGGGAATTCCCCCCCTCCCCGCCGGAATCCCCCCCCTCCCCGCCGGGAATCCCCCCCCCCCTCCCTCCACCCCCGCCGGGAATTCCCCCCTCCCCGCCGGGAATCCCCCCCCCCCTCCCCGCCGGGAATCCCCCCCCCCTCCCCCACCCCCGCCGGGAATTCCCCCCCCCCCTCCACCCCCGCCGAGGATGCCCTCCTCATTCCTTTCCGCACGTTATTGCTGCAGTCACTGGGGTGCTCGAGCAGTTCAATCATTCGCGCGGTGATGTGCATTCGATTCCACTCGTTCGGATACAAATAGAAGCGGGGGAAGTCCAACACTTGCTCGAAATTGTCGTTGATGTAAATGATTATCTGTGGCTGAAAGCGACGGGAGAGAATTTGCATGTGACGCGTGCACATCAATCTGATTTTGTGTTCTGATCCGTGTTCGATCAATGTCCAAGAATCAAATCATAGCACACAAATTGCCTGTGCGAAGTTGTACTGGGGGGAAGTGATGCTGGGCGGGGACTTCAACTCCAACACCAGCCGTCCGATGTCGTCCGCTTCTGTCTGAAAGTGTGGCCAATTCGTTTTGGTTTGGGAAGAAGCCGAATCCGAACGGCTCGGCTCGGCTGCTTTTGCCTGGTTTATGTTCCTCAACGTCTGATAGCAGAGGCCCCTGCGAACCACCGGCTTCGGATGGAAGATTTTCCCGCAGCTTTTATGGAATAGGCAATGTTTTCTCTTTAGCCGCTTCTCACCAAGGCTTATTCTCCCCGCCCAACTCGCAGTTGTAGAACAAATCAGTGCATTTGTACCCGTACTTTGCCTTCAATGGGACGCAAAAGGCTTTCTACATAATAAATAAATAAATTAATTGGTTTTTAATTGTCAATAATTGCCCCCCAAAATTGGAAAATAATCATTTCTTCTGTCCCCGTGCCACTTGTAGTTTATGGAAGAAGCTTTTTGCGTCGATGCCCTGCCTCCAATTGTCGTACAACCCTTTGATCGTTTGAAAATGCGATTCGTTGAATTTGGGCAGTGCGTCCTGTCAAAGTGCCAACAATCGATCGAGATAATAATTTAGCCAAATTGCCATATTCTCGAGTCCGCTCCCGCCTATCCAGTAGCTGATCAAGTCCTTGGCCATCTCCTCCGTCAGTCGACCTCGCATAATCTCCTGCATGTCTTTGTACATCGCCGTAAAGTTGTACGCATCCGGCACTTTGGGGCACACCGTAATCGCCGGCAGCTCGAGACTGGGCACCTGAATGAATGAGTGGACATGGGACTGAATGATCGATCAATCGAATCAACTCCAATTTTGGACCAAAAAAGTAATTGATTGCGACATTTCTAAGTCTGATCTGATCAGAAAATTTGTGATACATATGTTGGGGTCAGATCAGAGTCAAAAACTGATCAAAAGCATCCCCCCCCAACCAATCGAATGGTTGTGCTGGTCGCGGTCGGCGCGTCGATGAATTCGAGAATGACCATAATTGTTGACCAAATGCCGCACATTATGCACAGCACCAAAATCAGCCACCAAAAGCATCGTTGAGGCGGTTTTGTGCTGTTCAAAGCCTGAACAGTGAAAGTCCGATTCACTTAATCGTTCGTCCGCCCGTCCCTAACGACGCAAAGCTTTCCGATTTCTCCGTTCCCGACCTTCCCAACCGATACCCAAACATTCCTGGGACAGTCCGTGGATTTCGCCGACCCACGCGGGCTTATCCTTGGCATGGCATTCGCAGGTGGAGCCAGCGGTCATCAATTTCCGTACGCGCACCCATCTGTCGTTGTGCTGCTCGCTGTTGTTGCCCGGGTTGGCTGATGGCTCTTCCGCCGTTGGCGTGCCATTCGCCCGAGGCGACCCTTCCGTTGGCGTGCCATTCGCCCGAGGCGACCCTTCCGTTGGCGTGCCATTCGCCCGAGGCGACCCTTCCGTTGGCGTGCCATTCGCCCGAGGCGACCCTTCCGTTGGCGTGCCATTCGCCCGAGGCGACCCTTCCGTTGGCGTGCCATTCGCCCGAGGCGACCCTTCCGTTGGCGTGCCATTCGCCCGAGGCGACCCGCCATTGACTAAAGCTAATTCATAATTACCTAACTAACCACAAAAGTGCGCAAATATAATTATTGCGAATATAAATAGTGCCCCTCTTTTAATTGAAAAAAGTCTGTTGATGAATAAGGTAATTGTACCGGTGGCTAAATCATGACGTCTCTTCATCTGGTGTTCCTGATACTGGCCGAAAATGGTCGGATGCACCCGTTTACTACGGATCGATTTGGAGGGGATTCTATCAGTCATTAGCGGAGTTGTGTCGGTATTGGACAAAGCAAATTTATGAAAAGAGTCTCCTCAAGTTTGGGGAAGAAAGTCTTTCAAAGTGCCGGATGCTTCTTCTTTGAATATCTCCGATGCTTTCCCCCAAAGCTCAAAATATTTAAAAAATGAAATTGTCAAAAGTATTGGCTTGGCGTGAAAAACACACCTCCCCCGCTCGAATAAATGCATGCCCGCCCCCATGAAATTAATCTTTGCGGTCACTGGAGTAAGGCGAGAAATTTGGCACCACTCTTCAGCCCTGGGGGCTTCTCCGACGGCATCAATTGCCTCGGGGGATGGCATTTAGGGACGACAAATGTTTACTCACTAACGGAATAATCAGTGGGCAACGGAATCAAAGCATATCAATGACCGCAAGGCGGCGAATAGTGGGCGGGGCGGGGGGGGGGATTCGGAAATGCCGGAAGACGGAGGGGGGACGGAGGGGGGGGGGGGGGGGGGGGGGACGCGGGACCGAAATCATCCGACACAAAAATGGGTACTTTTTCGAAGGTTGGGGTGGCCATCTCGATGTGATGGCAAAGACAGAAACATTTTTATTCTTTAACAAATTTTGAATGCGTCCCGAGCTTTGGAAATTTCCGATCGATCGGAGACGAAAATTGTGGGACCGAAGCAATTTCCGAACCGGAGACATTCGAGCGAAGACTGACAAATGGAAGAAAAGTACAAAAATAGGAAGAAAATATGCAAAAGTTAGGCACCGATGGCAACCGCTTGGCACCATAACGACTGATCGCCGCCAGCTTCTCGAACGCGAACATTACAGAAATTGCGTCCGGAACTGATCAGACTGACCCCCGACGGAATTGTCCCTTTTTGTCCATCACTTTGATTTTGCCCGAAAGCTGTGGCATTGGCACAAGTGACCATCAGCAGAAATGTGTTGGAATGTCCGTGCTCATCGGAGGCCATTGGATCATCATAAAGTTGAGAGAGCGAAGAATGGACGGCGTGCACAGAGACGGAGGGATCGGTTGGAATAATCGCCTTGGGGGGGGGGATAAAGTTATGTCTTGGGGGAATGGCAAAGAATTCCTTTCATATTTTGAATTCGTTAAAATTGCCCTTTTCAAAAGGATGCGCAAGGTTTGTTTGTTACCTTTTGCATATGCCGTTGCCAATCCCCTCGGGGGCATGGCGACTCGTTGCTATTGAATGTGCGTGTTGGAGCTTCAAGTTCGGTCTGAACTTGGGGAAAAGATTATCCCTTTGCTTTGTGTTATTTTTCATGATGAAGCCATGGCGTGGCATTTTTCCAAAATGCGTACCCCGCGTTTTCTGCGCCAGAACAGCGAGCGCAGAGAGGAGAAATGGTGGAGTCGTGCCGCTGCTGCACAACCCCTGCCACACGGAGACGGAGCAGAAGCACACGGACAACAGGAAGGCGGAGGCGCGGCACAAGAACTACACATCGGCGCCGGAGGGGAGGCCGGGGGAAAGCCGAAGCTGAAAGCTGTCCGGATGGACAGAGACAGCAAAATGATCAGAGTGTAGGAGGGTAAAGTCATTTTCCGATACATAAAGCTTTTGGAAGAGAAATTGAAGATGGCGAGGCGGTGAAACCGGAGGAATGCCCGCTTAAATAGGCGATCAGTGTCCCGACCATTCCGGATCAGGCTCATCATTTCTCAAATCCAGTTCAGTCCCTCCCCTCCCCTCCATCTGGTGATGATCACTGATGGGAAAGTTCCATCCTTTCGCACTCGTTCGTTGTCCATTAGGTGCCGCCGATTCTGCAAACCCCCGAGGGGTTAATTCGCGCAAATTCATTTTAATTGGATTAATCCTCTCAGGGCGTCCCACTGAGTTTCGCAGCCTTTGGTCATTAGCCCAAACATCGTAAAAAGCGAAACACATTCATAAAATTGAAAATGTTTTAAATCTATTTAATTTGCAATGAAACTGAATAAGGCATTTTACGTTAAAATAACAAATTTGTGGGACATTTTCAGATTTTCGAAGCAATTTATTTGCAAAAATATTTGTTCAGTGTCGTCGTGCACTTTTTGCATTTTATATAACAGCAGTGCACATATTTGCACTGGCAATTCTCCTCCACGCGCATTTGGGAGACGAAAAAGCCGCGGCCGCAGCACAACGACTCGCAGCTGTCCGTACCGAACGAGCTGATGTTGCACTCCCTTTTGAAGCAGTTCATTCAGTCCCTTCATTTATTCACTCCATTTCAGTCCCAAAATGCCAACCTGGACCTCGTGCCGACACTGCCAAGCGACACATTCTGCTCGCAATAGTTGGACGAACTCCTCAGGTACACCTTCACAGGGTTGCGCAGACAAATCAAACATTTATTTAAACAGAAACATTGCTTTTACCAAATTTTGCCATCCCCGCGAGTCTTCCACCGATTTCCACCGCCTTTTCGAGTTGTTCATCGACAGCATCGGCCTGGCCGTGTCGTAGCGTTGTCGCAGCGTTTCCGCAATTTGTTCAAATGGTGGAAGAGTGTACCAGCACGTCTTCACGTCGCATGAACTGGACACTCCATGGCATTTGCACTTTTTGTACAGACTTTGTTCGGCAATCTGTCCCACGGAATTGACAAATAATTATAAATGATTTTAAAAAAGAATGGATTTTCAAAAGCATCGAATCACCGCCTTCCTTCTGCGGCTTCTCCAACCTGTCTGCCGATTTCGTTGTTGAACTCGTTCATTCTGGCCTTCTGCCCGCTCCGCTTCCCGTCCATCGCTTGCTGAATTTATTCCCAATTTTTGATTTAAATGCCGCGCCCTATTTAATATTATTATTATTACCCTCTTCAACTTCATCAACCGGACGTCCTCCCCGCCGTCCTCCTCCAAAATGTTCCACCGGTTCTTCGTCGCAATTTTGGTGAGCGCATCCACAGGATTTGGCCGCCATTTTGCGTCACTCCACTCCCGGCTTATTCTGAAACAATTAATAATCTCTAATTAGCTAATTGATCGGATGCGATTGAATGGCATTTAATGCGCAAAAGCCCAAATAGTAAAGGAAATACGCCCAAAAAGCTTTTACCTTCTGCCGTGGATTACATTGTCACTGCAACCCTTCCATTTGTAGCTCAATTCGGTCAAATTCGGTTGCAACAAATTGTTGTTTCCCCCGGCGGGTGGGCCCGACGGATGGGAGGACGAAATTGAAGTTGTGGTCACCGAATCTGAGAAGGACATGGGAGTCTGTCTGGTTTATTCTCCATTTTATGTCCTTCATCCAATCTTTAGAGCATTCAAATTCAATTTATTCACCCCCAAATCCGCAAGGACAATTGCCAATTTGGCCAGAAGAGCATGCCTTGGCAATCTGATGGGTTACGGCGGCCGAAGAAAGTGCGTGCACAAAGGCTGTGGGGGGGGGGGAATCGATCAGATCTTTCCAAGTTGATCAGATCTTTCCGATCAATCCAAAACAATTTGGGTTGGATCAACCTTTTTTGAGGTTCAAATCATTTTCTGAGTCGATTTTTAAGATCAAAATTAATCGCTTGTTGCCAATGAAGCGGCAAAAATTGAAATTGCCATTTCTCTTACCTTGTTCTTTAGTGCCTGAAAAGTGAAAACTTTTGTTGAAATTCAAAAAAAAAAAAGTCCAAAAACCGCTTGTCAAATCATTCGTAAGGTGCGGCGCTCTCAACACGGACGAGCAATTCCATCGGCGGTCGGCAACGGTCCATTGGCACAAGTCGACGGTGAGAGTGGCGGCCGAAATAATGTGCGGCATCAACTCGGGCAGCCGAGCGCAGATTCTGGCCTTTTAGAGAACAAAAAGGGCATTATTTATAATTCATTTTTGTTGCACTTGATAGTTAATTAGTCCATGCACTTTTCGCTCTTCTTTTGTCCTTGGACAATTGCCCGATTCGTTCCACGGCGGCTGCACTCTGTGGAGTGCCCTGAAGCAAAATTGAAATTTCGTTGTTTTAATATTTAAATCAGTTCCATTTGAAGCAGAAATATTTATTTGTTGTGCTATTCTACAGTGATCGCTGAACGACTCACTCGTCCCTCCGATCGATTGATTACCCAATGGTCCCCCGATCGATTACCCAATGGTCCCCCCGATCGATTACCACCCAATAAATCCCCCGATCAATTACCCAATGGTCCCCCCGATCAATTACCCAATGGTCCCCCGATCGATTACCCAATGGTCCCCCGATCGATTACCCAATGGTCCCCCCGATCGATTACCACCCAATAAATCCCCCGATCAATTACCCAATGGTCCCCCCGATCAATTACCCAATGGTCCCCCGATCGATTACCCAATGGTCCCCCGATCGATTGCCTAATGGCCCCCCTGATCGATAGCCAATGGTCACCCCGATCAGCCCAATGGCCCCGCCGATTGCTCACCAATAGTCCCCTCGATCCCAACCCGTCTTTCCAAACATTTCCTGTCTCGACCCACAGACTTTTTCCTACCCAGGGCTTCTTCAGATCACTTCCTTTTTTGATCTGAAATTCTCCGATATTTGGGGCCTTTCTCACTCCTCAACTTCGTTAGAGTTGCCAACTTACAGCCATTTGATGGACACGGAAGAACGAGGAAAGAACGCCGTCAGCGCCACCAGCAGAAAAGTGAACAGCCAAAGGCGTTTAAGCCCCACAATTTGCCACCCATCGAACAAAGCCATCGATTTTGGGGGGAAGTGGCGAATGTTCCCCTCGGGGGCACAATGCGAATGTTTTGGGGGACGGACCCGCAGAAAAAGGCAATAAAAGTCGCCGTCTGTCCCTCAATCGCAAGTTGGGGATGGGCGGCATTGATGGGAGGGGAATTGGTGGGAATTGGGGGGGGGGGGGAATTGGGGGGGGGGGAATCTTCGAAGTGAGCGAAGGCGGCGGCAATTTTATTGTCCATAAAATCGCTGAGGGGGAGAAAGGATTTCGACGGCTGCAGAAGAGCATCGCTGGGAGGGCATCCGTCCGACGAAGGCAAAGTGAATTTTGAGGATCGTAAAACGAACGGCGGGGGCATTTGTCCCCGCCGTTTGGGTGGGGAGCGACGGAAGACTTTGTCGGGATTCGAGACCGAAACAAAACATTCGTCCCCCGAAATGTAATCTCTGCGGTTGCCATTTTGACAATTTTTGTGGAGGGGTCCATTTTCATTGGTTTTTTTACCTCTGATACAAAATTTAAATTTAAAGAATGGGAGAGAAACGTTCGCATTTACACAATTCTGTGATTTCATTACCTCCGAACAAAGTTGATCAATCGATATTTCAAAACCAAGATGATCTGATCAAAGTTGAAACAAAAAGTTCCGTCATCCGATCGGCAGAAGCATCAGTTCTGCTCCTTCCCCGTTGTCATGGACTCCGACAAAAATTGGCACTCCGTCGTCGAGGAAAGTGCGAAAAAGGACCTTTTTGACGGATTTGAAGCCAAACTAAGAAATTCGGGAAGTGTTCAGAGATTTTTGAACGCAAAAAACGATGACAACAAAATAAGCAACTTTTCTTAACAAATTTTGGGAGGCGACGGCGGTTGCGCAGGTGATTAAATGGGAACATCCGGACGAAAGGGCCAACTGGACGGAAGAACGGAGCAGGTGGGAGGCCAAACCGAGTCTGAACGAGTTGAGAAGACATTCGCTGATCAGAGTCCGGATGATCTAATCGATAAATCCTTGTCCCCAAGGCACACCCACCGGGCATATGCCGGATGAACAGCCAGAATCTCCAACTTCATCGCGCGTCTAATGGTCTCCGGGGACAAAAAGCCGACGTTCCTCTCCACCCAATCGATGTACACGGCGAGTCGGTTGGCGTTTTTGGATGTGTAAGGGCCGTTGCGGATCTCTTCAGAAGTGATCGATGATCACCGATCTCTGATCCCTTATTTGAATCAAATCAAACCCTCTCCAAATTCCCTTTTGTTGTCCGCCGGCTCTTCCGTGTATTCCTTTTGTTCATCAAACTCACAAAGCGTATTTAAACAAATTGCGATTAATGTCCCCCCGTCAGTGTCTTTGGCCACAAGGGACAAATCATACTGAAAATGTGTGGCCAAATGCGCTAATTGACGGGACGAATTTTGACAAACTTGGAAACAATCTGCACAAATATTCGCGAATATTTGTGAGGTGTCCAAGGCGGAGCTTTCTGAAAATATGCCAAATTGGGAAGAAATGGAACCGGAAATGCCGTCCATTCTAATTGATTTTGCATTAAAAATATGCTGTTTTTAATGTGTGATCGGCGGCAACCCAACAAAAGCACTGACGGATGGCACAAGTGATCGGTTCGTTGGTCCGGAAAATGTTTTGCATGAAAGCGTACACATCGGCACGATCAGAATCAGCCGATAACTTTTGTAGAAATACAAATTATTTAGGAAAAAGCCACAATTAGTGTTCGGCACGGCAATACCGTGGTAAAAATCGGCAAATTTACCGATGACCAACCCAAATTTCGCTTTATACGGTAACCGATACCGAAATTAACGAAAAATTTATTAGCCAAACACTAAAAACAACTTTAGGCCAATTCCTTACAGTTTCGATAATAAATTTACGGCCATGAGACGCAAATTGACAGACTTCGGCAGCAGAACAATTCATTGATTCGTCGGGCAGCACAAATATCGGCAAAATGGGCAATTTGTGCAGACGGAAAGGGCACACGACGACATATTTTTTTAAGTCCACCGCTGCCTAAAATGAGAAAAGTGCTGTAATTATAGGGGGGGGGGGGGGGGGGGGGGGGGGTAAATTGGAAAGAAAACGGACGGAAGAGAGGAAAGGAGCAAAGGATAGGACGGAAAGGAAACGGGAAGTGAAAAGAGAGGCGGAAGGATGAAGAATTTGTCCCCTAATCTTCGATCGGAGATCATCGTCATGGGAATAGAGAGAAATGGACGTGAAAGGATGCCCTCAGCTCGGGGCCTGTTTCATTCTTTACTTTTAACTTGTTAAAAGTTCAATGTTAAAGTTTCAATTGTTCCTTTAAAAAATAAAGTGTGAATTGAAACGCTAAAAGTTAAAGTAAAAATCTTCAAAGTTAAAAGTAATAATTGAAACAGGCCCGTGTACAGCTCCGCCGACTCTAGTGGCCATCAGTGTTTTCCTGTTCAGCTTGACCTGTTCTGTTCTGTTCTAAGATTTCAGAACAGAACAAAGGACGGATTCAAAATCCTTGGAACAGTAAAACTGGTGGCCACTACCGTAAATTTTCAAATTGGGACCGAAAATTGTAAAAAAAGAGCAAGGGAACAATAACATGGAGAGGTTGGGGAGAACGTTTGCTAAACTCCGATCACTTCTCTCGATCATTTATCGTTTTTAATTACATAAACCAATCATTCGCATTTTCACATTAGGTAATTGTTTGTTGTTGACCGTTCATTCATTCATTCCCTTCCCTTCCCTTTCATCCAAAACAGACCCCCCGCCCCCCTCCCCCTCCCCTCTTTCTCCTCTCGATAAATTTGTAATCATTCCTCAAAAGGTCCCATTAATCGAAAATCGTTCATAATGTCCCCTACGTGAACACTTAATTTAGCTGTCATCGGTTCACTTGCATCAACTTCTGCTAACATCTCGACCAACAAATTGGCCATAATTGAACGCTTTTTCATTAGGGCACATTTTCCCGTAGGACCTTTTGACAGCGGTGCCATCATTCATTCGTTCCTTAAGCTGTTTCATAATTTCCCACAATCCCCTCCCCCCATAAATATGCCTAATCATCCCCCCCCCATAAATATGCCTAATCACCCCCCCCCCCCCCCATAAATATGCCTATTCACCCCCCCCCCCCATAAATATGCCTAATCACCCCCCCCCCTTATAATATGCCTTAACACCCCCCCCCCCCCCTCTCAAATGCTAGCCACATTAATGCCCAATCTCACATAACCTCCCAATCTCCCCCCCCCCCACCTCCCTCATTAACTTTCCAATCACCCCCCCCCCCGGCCCATTTTTGTTTTTAACTTTTCCTCTGCTTGTCTTGCTCTCCTCCTTTTTGACACTCTCTCTCCGCCTTTTCCCTCTTTATTTTGTCAACTTTAACACCAGACATACATTCGCGTAAAAGCTCGCGTAAAGAAATAATTTGCAGCCGTCCATTCTTTCCTATTATTTCCTTTCTCTCTCTCTCTTCTCTTCACCTTTCCCACTTTCTC
Organism: Globodera rostochiensis; assembly: GCA_018350325.1. Lineage (NCBI taxonomy): Eukaryota > Metazoa > Nematoda > Chromadorea > Rhabditida > Heteroderidae > Globodera > Globodera rostochiensis. Next base: position 2,854,969 of record JAEVLN010000008.1, on the reverse strand, counting down.
CTCCTCCTTCTTCTTTTCTCTAATGCATTGCTTTATGCTTCTCTATTCTCTAAAGGTCCGTCCTCTTTTGGCCAAACAAAATTAATGCATTTTGCTTGGCTGGAAACGTTCGGATGGCTGACTGATGGGCGGTGGAAGAGCCGTGTTTTCGATGTGCCGGGTACCCCCCCCCCCCTCCCCCCCCCTTCCCCCCCCCCTCCCCTTTCCCCCGCGGGTGTTCAATTGCTCTTCCTGCTGAAGGGGGCCAGCACAATGCATTTTTGCGTTTAATTCCGATGGAAAATGGCACTTATGTGTTAAGGGGAAGAGGAGGACGGAAAGTAAGTGCAAAAGGATTATTACTTTTGCTTACGAAATATTTTTTCTTAAACTAAAAAACGATCATTCTCCCCCCCTCATTTCCCCCCCACCATTTCCCATCATTACGTTCACCAATTTTATCAGCCCAACCATCACCACACAATCGACCAATTTACATATCATTCTCACCAATCATTCTTCCAACTTCCCGCCGCTTGGATCGCGTATCTTTACGTACCCTCTGCCCATCGCCACATCATTTCATTCCTTCCCCCCCCCCTCCCCCCCCCCCCTCCTTCATCCCTTCAACTCGCTCAATCTCTGCCCACTCATCACATAATACATTTGAAACTGTTTGCTCATTGCTTTCCTCGCCAATTCCATCCCTCCTGCGAGCGCCCTTCAAAAGTCACCTCCCCCCAACCACTTCCAATGATTTTCAAATGTTTGGGGGGGGGGGGGGGGGAGCGGGTTAAAGTAAGTTGTGCTTGTTCGTTTCAGTTCAGTTTTTCGTAAAACCAAAATTTATTTACATATTTTTCCCTTTAATGAAAACAAAAGCATTTAAAGCAAAAAATGCTTTCCACCGAAATTGTCCACCCACTCGAATAAACAATTGATTATTCGTCGTTTTTAATTTATAGGGTGACAAGAGCAAAGAACGATACCAATTTTATCTGAGGGCTTGGAAAAAATTTTCTGCAAAAAACTGTCATATGGGGCAGATAGCCCACAAAATTCTCTACAAGATCGCCCTTTGGCTTTAAGCTCTCCGACATTCGCCCGAAGAGTTAGGCATGGGGTGAATAATTTTTGTCGACATCCCTCACCAGGGGTACTGTAGGTCAAATTCTTGGAATGGAATTGTAAAAACTCGCAAGTTTACCTTGCGAATCTCCTGGTTTGTTTTCATAAAATATGTAACAGCCTTCTACTTTAGTATTGTCAAAGATCAGACAAATTGCTTCCCCCTAAACCATGTAAATCTGGTTTTTCTACAATGCGACTACAGTACCCCTGGTGAGGGATGTCGACAAAAATTATTCACCCCATGCCTAACTCTTCGGGCGAATGTCGGAGAGCTTAAAGCCAAAGGGCGATCTTGTAGAGAATTTTGTGGGCTATCTGCCCCATATGACAGTTTTTTGCAGAAAATTTTTTCCAAGCCCTCATAGTCAGGGATTTTTTTCAAAATGACCCCCATTTTCAGTTAATTGGCTGGCTTCAACAGCTTTAAAAGCTGCTATGACAATTTTCATATCCAAATATGTTTTGGGCATATACTTATGTCCGATACTGTATTTGTAATCTTTGGTTGTTTTTTCTGCTGCTTTATATTGGCGAGATATGCACGAAAAACATGTTTTTAGTCGGAAATTACGTCATTTTTCCGAAACTTTTCAGCTGGAAATTTAAATACATATGTATTTGTAATTTTATGGAAACATTCCTTTTTGGCATTGTGTCATTCTTGTTTTGGCATTGTGTCATTCTTGTTTTGACATTGCGTCATTCTTGTTTTGGCATTGTGTCATTCTTGTTTTGACATTGCGTCATTCTTGTTTTGGCATTGTGTCATTCTTGTTTTGGCATTGTGTCATTCTTGTTTTGACATTGTGTCATTCTTGTTTTGGCATTGTGTCATTGTTTTGGCATTGTGTAATTAACGACTTTTTAACAAACATTGTTAAACTTTTAAAAAATTGAAAAACTTGCCTTTTGAAAAATTCGCAAGCAATCGATCTTTTTGTAGTGAGGGCAAAGAACTGACTATCGATGAAACCGCGATTTGCCAATCACCATTAATCTTCATCTGCAAAAACCCGTAATATTTGTCGGTCTGGCGTACACCACCCATTTCTCTGCACTCCCTAATAATACTCTCTGAACTTCCATTTCCATTGCACCCCTTCAACCACACGCTCCCTGCCGCTTAATCGATAGGCGTTTGAATAGCCCGTGTCCATCCATCCCACTAATAATCATTTGCAAGGTCGATATAGCTAATTAATACATATTATTGGAGGAATTGTGCGGTTCCCACATTTTTGAGAAAAAAATTGTCTAGGGAAACTGTTAAAATTAGATCGATTTCGATCTCAAACATTCGGTCACAATTACCTGAGAGTTCAGTTTAGCTCAATTAACAAACGATTATTAAGGTTGTATTTGAATTTTATTGCCATTCCTTAACGTAATTAATTGATCGATCTCTGACCGTCTTTGTTGGTGCCCAATGGTGCTGATCAGCCAACAATTGATGGACGAGTTGGCCAAGCAGTCTCTGTGGAGGCCTCAGCTTGAAAAAGATGCCTGTGGTGTTGGATTTTGTGCGAGCGTTAAAGGCATTCCGACGCATAAAGTAAGGCCGACACCGTTTTGATGGATTGATCAAAAGCAATTGGCTTTAATTGGATATATTATTTTATTCATTCCTAGCACCGTTTAGATTCTGCAGGAGGGTCGGGTGATGCTCGAACGGATGGGTAAGTCAAGTGGGGATGGTGAAAAAGTTATAAATTTTTCCTAAAAATTTTCTGACGAATTTTAAATATAACTTTTATTCAGCCCACCGAGGCGCCTGTGTCTGTGACAATGATTCTGGCGACGGCGCTGGCGTGATGACCGCCATCCCGGACAAGTTGTACCGGGACGAGCTGAAGAAGTGATGGAGTGTCCATGTCGCCACAGCCTAATGCTTTTTCCCGTCTATTTTAGTTTTAACATCGCTTTGCCGCCCAACGGCCAATACGCCACCGGCATCCTTTTTCTGGACCGTGAATCCTATAAACAGGCCAAAGAAGCATTTTTGGAGTTAGCACGTGGTTGTGAGCTGAAGTTGATCGCGTGGCGCAAGTTGAAAGTGAACTCGGACTTTTTGGGGGCCGAGGCCAAGAAGACGGAGCCGTTGATGAGACAGGTGTTGTATGCAACATGATAATCTGTATACCGCTTTAGTGTCCATGAACTGATCGATTTATGTGGAAAGAAGCGGAAAGAACCCAACCATTCGTTTCCATTTTCACGACCCTTCCTTTCAGGTGTTTCTCACCGCTGATTTTGCCGGAGATCGGCATCAATTTGATCGTGCCGTTTATCTGTTGCGGAAACAGACGGTGGTGCGGATGGTCCAGCAGGGTTTGTCTTGTTACGTCGTTTCACTCTCCGCCTCCACCATCGTGTACAAGGTCAGAAACGAAACGAATTGTTGTCATTAGGCTCATAATGAATGGTCAATAGTTTCTTTTGTACGTTTTCGATGTTTTCAGGGCCAATTCACTTCTCATCAACTGTTCCGCTACTATGCTGACTTGGAAAACCCCGAGTTCGTCACCCATTTGGCCATGGTTCACTCCCGCTTCTCCACAAACACTTACCCCAGCTGGAGCAGGGCACAACCGAATCGAATGGTGGCGCACAACGGTGAAATCAACACGTTGAGAGGTTAGCAAAATTATTTAAGCAATACAAAGATTTGTATACGCAGGGAACATCAACTTTATGAAGGCTCGGGAGGGGACGATGCGCAGCAGGGAGTTCAAGGAGGACTTGAACAAATTGTATCCGGTGGTGGAGAACGAAATGACGGACTCAGGTGAGGCTGAACTGTTCGATGACGAAAGAATTACCAACGTTCGTGTTGTTAAAGGGTGTTTTGACAATGTGCTCGAGTTTCTCGTCAGAGCCGGCAACCGCACTTTGCCGGAGGCCGCGATGACGATGGTGCCGGAGGCGTGGGAGAAGGACGAGGACATGAGGTGATTTTCTTCCTCAGACAGAAACACTGACGTCTCCGATTTCAGTCATGAAAGACGGATCTTCTACCGCTGGGCCGCAATGCAAATGGAACCTTGGGATGGACCGGGTGTGAATTTTTGTTGATTTAATATTCATTTTTTTTGTTTGATTAACAATTTTTCAATGTTTTTTTAGCACTTTTGGCCTTTAGCGACGGGCGATACATTGGCGCAATTTTGGACCGAAACGGATTGCGACCGGCCCGCTATTGTGTGACCACCGATCAGCACATTTACTTGGCCAGCGAAGTCGGCGTTAACGACTTGCCGGTGGAGGGCGTCGTTAAACGGGTGAGTTCACGCTTTTATAACACAAATACATCTCTATAGACTTTCAATTAGGCTTGCAAAATGTTTGTTTGAAAGATTGTAACATTATTTATATTCGTTGATTCACATTTGGGCGATCGTAAAGAGAGAGAGCGAGAGACTTTTTTTGTGTCGAGTCGATCAACATTATTTCCGTCCGTCCTTTATCCACTCGTACCATCGGCAGTAATGTTCATCCAAATCGCATTGTGCCAAAGGGCGCGTTGTTGTGTCCCCTCTTGCCGAATCGCATTGTGCCCAGGGGCGAATTGAACTTTCGCTTTCCGAACCGCATCGTGCCCAGAGGGGATCCGTTGCTGCTTTGTCCGCCCCCTCCGTTCGTCTCCGTTAGCATCGACGGAGCGTTCCGTTTGTTGTCCAAGTACTGCAGTAAGAGGCCAAGCTCATCCGTTTGAGGTCTTCGATATTCTTGGAAGGGACGGACGGACAGCCAGCGTTGTTGCTGGAAGGGGTCACCCAGAGAGTCATGTTGTTCGGCCGATGGAAGGAGTGGCGTTGCGTTTAGCAGCTCTTGGATGGATTTCTGTTGGGAAGTTGGCTGGCAGAGTGACAAATCTGCAGAACAACCTCATGATCAACTGAACTAAACTATTATCGAGTACAAACCGAAGAGAAGGGCCAGAAACAGCAGCAACAAAAAGGGGGATAGGCTGGAGGGGAGCACTTTGAAAATCATCTCAAGAAGGTGCATAAAATACCGCTGGGCCAAAATATTTTTGCTGGAACCGGATATTGGGCGGCGGAATTTTCAGACTGACACTTTGATGGAAGCAATAAACGACAAATCTCGGGCAACAATTGCACTCAATTCGGCCCTTAAGTAAGGGCCTGGGGGGGTGTTTTGGCCACCCACTCGCTTTTTTCCCCTCCAGCGATTCGAGGAGCTTACGCCCCGTTGCACTTGCACCATTTGACATTGAAATTTGGAGAAATGACGAAGAGTATTAGTGAAAGAGTGTATTGGTCTAAAAGTGTTTTTAACTTTCAATGAGGCTAAAAGGACAGCCAGCACTTCATATCATCTCATCCATGATTTGGGGCCATTGAAGGGCCGGCCACACCTCCGCATTCCATTAAAGGTCTTTGTGATTGTTGGAGAGGAAAATATGCAAAAATGGACGTTGTTGGGACTTTTATCACGACATGTCAGAGAGAATAAATGCTCATAGCAAATGCTTTTTACGACTAAGGTTATCGGTTGCAATTCGAATTTTGTTTTTTCGGTTCAAGTTCACTTCTGGAATGGATCGGCTCCATTTCGATAGGCCTCGTAGAGGAATGGATTGATCAAAAGTCCTCCTCCTCCTCCAGCTGAGCCTTCGCCGAAGCGTTTGCCAAATCGAAGCGGTTCACGGAGGTATGGCCGTTTGGCCATTGGGTAGGAGGAGCCAAAAGAGAGATCCTTTACATTGGTTTCCGCCTGTTGACGAAGAGCATCAACCGTCGGTTGATGAAGAAGCCCGACACACTAAAAAGTAGAGGGATTGTTTGTGTAAAAGCAATCACTCCGTTTGGAGATTGACGGAAACCCCCCTCCCCCAAACCCCCCAGATATGTACAATGAACAGCAGAGAGGCCAAGACGGAAGCGTTGAACAGCGGCATTGCTTAAGTCAGTAGGATATTAGTGTTTAGCTGAATGAACACAATTTAACTAGGGACAGCACGTATTTTAGTTGTTTCAGGCGGGGAGGAATTGCAATGGAAAAGCGTAGTAAATTTATGGGGTCAGGCGACTGAGCGGGGCGTGATAATAATTGGCCAGGCTTTTGCCCATATTCACGCTGAAATTGAAGGTTACCCGGGGAATTGTTAAATTGTTTACAGTCCCCGAGGAGATAATCGCCAATTTTTTTTTTTGACTAATTGCACGCTTATACTGCAAGTGACGCCTAAACAGCATTGACGCCCCAGGGGAACAGAGAGTTCGCGTGCACTCACATTTGTTGTACTTTTAGTGATTGATTCCTCTCGTTGGAATTTGAAATTTATTATCTAAACGTCAGTCGACAGCTCAAACACAAAAGCGTCAAAATATGAAAGAAAAAAAACAAGATGAATTGCTCAAATTGAGTTAATTGGAGCGGGACACTGACTGCGCATTGTGTCAGTCCGTTGAGAATTGTGCAAAAAAAAAGTCGAGAAAAATGAGACGAAGCTAAGGATGAGAAGGGGAAGGGTTGAGGGCGTATGTGTTGTTAAGGGATGAACAAAGGCAATTATAGCAAAAGCAACAACTTCCTTACAGGACAGATTGCGTCCGGGACGGATGTTGTTGGTGGACACGGAAGGGCAGAAGATCGAGGAGGACGACTCGTTGAAGACGCGAATTGCAATTTCGCGCAATCACAAGCGACTGACCATCAACCGGATGTATTTGGACCAAATTCGCAAGGATGACGTGGTCAGTTTTGTAAAAAGTGTTCTTTATGGGAGGGGGGAGTTAATTAGGTTCCCACACCAGCGTCCCGAACGTGTTTTTACAATTTGAACCAAAATAGACTTTTTTGTATGGGATGCATTACCTCTCATGGGTTCACACCTAAAATGTTTGGTATTTAAAACATTTCGAGAAACGTTTTTTAAGCTTAACCATGGCGCCATCACCAACGAGTACTTGATCAAAAGGGAGCTGAAACATTTGAAATTGATCGGGAAACGGCCTGGTGGAGATGTCGGAAAGGAGTCAGGGAAATTACGAGACACTCATCTCGACTCGGACCGACGCCTTCCTTTGTTTTCCTTTACTCCCGACACATTTTCCTTGTAATTATTTTCTTTTTGAAATTGATTTTGATTGGAATTTCGGTTGATTTACTTAACGTCCTTAGGATTCTGGTGCCAATGATCATGGAGAAGAAAGAGGCACTTGGCTCCATGGGAAACGACGCTGCACTTGCTTGTCTGTCCGACTACAGTCCCCTTTTGTTCTCCTACTTTCAGCAACTGTTCGCCCAAGTCACCAACCCTCCCATTGATCCTTTCCGTGAACAGGTTACTGAATAAAAGCTGATTAAATGTGTCTTTTCTGCCTTTACTTTCAGATTGTGATGTCCCTTCGCTGTCCAGTTGGTCCGGAATCGAACCTTTTGGAGCCGGAATTCGAGTTGGAAGGTCGGATTCTGCTTGACCACCCTGTACTTTCCCTTGTCGACTTGCAGGCAATTTTCTTTTTCATAATTGGCGGACGTCCTCAGTGAACTCATTTTGCATTTAGGTGCTGAAACGGGTTTCACTGAAGGGTTGGCGCTCGCAAGTGATCAACATTGCGTACCCCGCCCGCCACGAACAACGCGGACTTGCCCCTGCGTTGGACCGAATTTGCAGCGAGGCTTGTTCAGCTGCGTTGGACGGCTTCCAAGTGTTGATTCTGTCCGACCGTCTGGTGACTCAAACGTATTTGGATTATTGTTTTGGATTTAAATTCAGGTTGACAAAGACAATGTGCCGATCAGTTCTGTGCTTGCGCTCGGCGCTGTGCATCAGTGCCTGATCAAACAACGACTCCGTATGCGGGTGGCATTGATCGTGGAATCGGGTGAAGTTAAACAGGTTATTTGGTGAACAACAATCCCCAGTCATCGGTTTTCATGAACTTTGTCGTTCCACAGGTCCATGACTTTTGTGTTCTGCTCGGCTACGGTGCGGACGCCATCTGTCCCTATATGGTGTACGAAACGTGCTACCGACTCCGCAGTATGGGCCTCATCGATAAAACGTTGACGGATGACGACGTTTTCCAGGGCTACAAGGCCGGTATTGAGCGGGGAATCTACAAAGTGATGGCCAAGATGGGCATCAGCACCTTGCACTCCTACAAGGTACCATGACGACCGAAGAATTCGGGATTAAACTCCAGAAATTCAGGGAGCGCAAATTTTCGAAATTGTTGGATTGGCGCAGGAGGTGGTGAACAAGTGAGCATTTTTAAAAAAGCAAAATGTTTTTAAATAGCTTGGCTCCGCATTTTCTCACTTTGTGGGTTTTTTTTACTCTAAATTTTCTTAAATATGGCAATTTTATATTGTAAATAATACGATGTTAGATGCTTCACCAATTCTGTATCGCGTTTGGGCGGTGCCGACTTCGAAACGTTGGCTATGGAAGCATGCCGACGACATCGGATTGGCTACCCGGATGTATTGAACAGCGATTTGCACCTTTACGGTGAGGAATAGGAGAAAATGTTCCTTAAGTTTGTCGTATTTAAATTTATTTCTCAGGCGACAGCAAAGTGTTGGTCAGTCCGGGCGTTTACCATTGGCGCGATGGAGGCGAAAAGCACGTCAATGAGCCGGTGAACATTGCGAAGTTGCAAGCAGCGGCGCGGCTGAACGACGCCAAAAGCTACCAGGAATTTTCACGGGCTTCGAACTTGGCCCAACGACTGTGCACACTGCGAGGCCAACTGGAGATCAAAACGAATGTGAAGCTGCAGATTCCGTTAGAAGAAGTGCGTGCAGAGATTTATTCTGAATCTTTCTTTAATCAACACTCATTTTCTCCTCAGGTGGAATCGGCCGCAGAGATTGTCAAACGATTCGTTACTGGGGCGATGTCTTTTGGCTCTATCAGTTGGGAGGCGCACACGACATTGGCGGTGGCCATGAACCGCATCGGGGCCAAGTCGAACACCGGTGAGGGAGGCGAGAAGCCGGAACGGTACCGGGCGGGTCAACAGGTGGACAACAACATTCGGTCTGCAATCAAACAGGTGGGTGAAAAATTTAAATTTCAAAAATAATTTGCTCTCGAAACACGATTTGTTTTCTTCTTGAGGTTGCTTCGGCTCGATTCGGCGTCAACAGTTCCTACCTGGCGAACGCGGATGAGCTGCAGATTAAAATGGCCCAAGGGGCGAAACCGGGAGAAGGCGGCGAATTGCCTGGACACAAAGTGACTAAAGAGATTGCCGCCACGAGGAAATCAACGCCCGGCGTCGGACTGATTTCACCTCCACCCCATCACGATATTTACAGCATTGAAGATCTTTCCCAAGTGAGGGTTATTGGCTTTCAACTGTTTTTGGCATTGTGTCATTTCAGTTGATTTACGATCTGAAGTGCGCAAATCCGAAGGCGCGGGTCAGTGTAAAGCTTGTTTCGGAGGCCGGAGTAGGCATTGTGGCCGCAGGAGTCGCCAAGGGTGGCGCCGACCATGTGACCATTTCTGGGCATGACGGCGGCACTGGAGCGAGCAGTTGGACGGGTATCAAACATGCCGGACTGCCCTGGGAGTTGGGAGTTGCCGAGACCCATCAAGTTCTGACAATGAACAACCTCCGTTCTCGGATTGTGTTGCAAGCGGATGGACAAATTCGGACTGGTGAGGAGAAAAATTGCTTTGAGATTGGGTGTTCGAATTTGGGAATGAGACTCAGATTGATATCGCAACTAACAAAAACTGCATTTGATAAAATTTGAACTGTTTATTCGCATAAAATTGAAGGGCGTGATGTCATGATTGCCGCCCTGTTGGGTGCCGACGAGTTCGGCATGTCCACTGCTCCGCTGATTGTGCTTGGCTGCACTATGATGCGAAAGTGCCATCTGAACACGTGCCCTGTAGGCATTGCCACTCAGGTTGGGGCAAACAACGAAATTCGTCAATACAAGACTTTGATTTGTTCTTAGGACCCTGTTTTACGCGCTAAATTTGACGGGAAACCCGAACACGTGATCAATTATATGTTCATGGTTGCGGAGGAGGTGCGATACTTTCTGGCAAAACTCGGTCTTAGCAGGATGGCCGACTCAATTGGCCGTGTGGATTTGCTGTTCGCCAATCCAAACCCGGTTAATGTTTTTTAAATACTTTCACAGCGAACGTTTTGACTTAAAACGAATTAACAGCTCCGAGATTTGAGTTGACAATGGGTAACAAAATTAAGGTAAACAAAAAGGCGACCCTTTTGGAGTTTGGCCAAATTCTGCACAAAGTATCTTTGCGGTTTCCGCACATCAACACAAGTGGTGGTACGGTCAAACAGTTGCATGCCATCAACGATTTGGAAAAGGATTTGTTGGAGAATGTGAGAAGAATAAGATTTGGACGGTTGTTTATAATGCGTAAACATTGCAGGAGCTGCGAGGATTTTTCGATAGTTCTGCGGTGAAGCGGGTCGAGCGTAAACGGATTGTGAACACCAACAGGACATTTGGGGCCCGTCTCAGCTATGAAGTTTGTTTTGTTGTTTGAATGCTTTATCATTTATTTTAGATATCCATCCGTTTTGGCGAGCTGGGATTGCCGGAGGGACATCGTTTGGAGTTGGATCTGGTTGGCGCTGCTGGGCAAAGTTTTTGTGCCTTTTTGGCGAACGGAATTACAGTACGTCTGGAGGGCGAGGCAAACGATTATGTTGGAAAGGTAATTTTGGGTAACCGTTGGAAGCTTAAAATTAATTTTTCCTTCCTTTTTTAGTGTTTGTCAGGAGGAAAAATCATCATTCGGCCCTACCGTGACGCTATTTGTGCCTCTGAGCAGAACACCCTAATCGGAAATGTGGCATTATACGGGGCAACTTCCGGTAAAAATTGTTTGGGAAAATCGTTCTGAAACAAGTAACTGCTTTGAAGGAACCGCCTTCTTTCGTGGCATCGGTGGCGAGCGGTTCGCCGTGCGTAACTCGGGTGCGACGGCAGTGATTGAGGGCGTCGGAGACCATGGATGCGAATACATGACGGGAGGCAGAGTGATCGTGCTGAACAGCATCGGGCGGAACTTTGCGGCAGCGATGAGCGGCGGATTGGCTTTTGTTTATGACAAGTGAGTGACAGTCGGCGCGGGATGTTGACAGAGTAAATAAGCAAAAAGGAGGTACTCCTCCAACGTCAGAAGCTTTTACCCTTCCTCCGTGGACGCTTTTCCTAGATCTTTAGGACCTATGATTAGGCATATTTTAGTCTTCCTAAAGAAGAAAGTCCAAATCAAAATCCATCGGCAGTTCGATGTTTCTGATAGCGTCAATTCTTTTACTTGACAGTTTCTAACGGAATAATCTTCGGTCACTCCTCGATTAATATCGATTGCAACAGTCCAGTCCGCAACAGTACTGGGCGTACTTCTGACATCTGAAATTCGAACATATTTTCCAAAATTAGTTTAACTTTTTGTTGGAAACTCACTGGAAGACAATGTCCAGCACGGGCTCTTCCGGCTGCTCTTCGTATTCCAACTCACTCCGCTCATCTCCCCTCATGCGATAAGCGCACGCCTCCCGCGTGTCCAGGAAATAGTTGTTGTCCAACGCGTAATACCTCGTCCCGAACCAGTAGCTCCGTCTGTAGCGCGACAGAAACACGCGGTCGTTGAACATTTTGATCCGTCTCACCGCGTAACCCTCCAAAAGCCCCACTTTCATCAATGTTAGCACCGTTGCGGTGGTTTCGTTGCTTCCTTTGGTCGCATAACTTCCAGTCAAACTTCTATTATCGAATTATTTGGAGAGGGATTTTGTTAAATAAATTAATGTGAAAGGCTTTGCCTTGTCATTCCCGGCTCGTGCCAATTGCATCGGACTGTGAGAAAGAGAAGCAATACACGCACAAAAGTCCAACGAATTTTGACTTGGTCCATTTCTGAATAAAGTGAATGACGACGGGATGGAATATGGTCAAAATGTGGCGGCTATCCCCGCCGGGTATATAAAAGTGAATAAACAAATGTTTGGTCAGTTTGGTCAGCCTTCTACATTTCCTTTCCTCACACAGTGGCGATGTGCAGCGACTGATGAATTTGGCCACCATTGACTTGGAGGAGCCCACAGAGGAGGACTTTGAATGGATGAAACAAATCATTAGCGAATTCGTCGAGGAAACGGAGTCCAAAATCGGAAGGCGCATTTTGAACTTTTGGCAAATGGAAAAGACCAAATTCATTAAGGTCTGTTCTAATGGACTTTTACAAAGTCTAAAAAAAAGCTCGTCATTATTTCAGGTTTTCCCGATGGACTACAAAAAGGCGTTGGCCCAAATGGCAGCAGACGCGGAAGCGGAGAGAAAGGCGCGGGAGGAGAAGGAAAATTTGGACAGGGAGGAACAGCGCCTGAAGGCGGCCAACAACGCTCTTCAGGTCGGTAGGCGAGCACTTCCCCCCCCCCCATTTACTATCTTTCCGCACTTGCCAAAACACTTTCTAACGCACTTTCACCGGTAATGCAACATTTCTTAAATTTAAATGCCCAGAGCACATGTTTTTAACTGAAAGACTTAAACACCCCATTTTAACTCCTTAAACTCATATTTTGTGAAATTTTACAGATGAGCTTAACCTTTTCTTCCGCTCAAAAGTCTGTGTTAGAGATGTTGCACTCACCCCATTTTCGCTTTCATTTCCAGTCTAATTGTTTTTCATGAACAAATGTGGTTTATTTGATGGTGGTGGTGGTGTTGGTTTGTCAGTCCACCAGATGTGTCTTGTACATTGTTGCAGGAGGACGAATATGATGAGCTTCCGGACGGCGAATTGCTTGTCTTCAAACGGACAAATCGCGCCTATTCAATGGACATGCAAATTGCACTGCAGGACGAGCGGATCCGCAAGCAAGTGCAGAAACATCAGGAGAAGCGACGCCGAAGTGTACGTGTTATTGTCGAGCCTCCCAAAAATGTTTTAGTGACTGTCCGTTTCTTTTTTCCTTTTCTGTCTTTATTTCGCACTTTCATCGAATTGCCATTTTTTGTGCTATTCAATCCATCTGTGCAGATTATCCATCTACGACGGCGCAAGTTCTCCAAGGGGCTTCGTGACGTTGATTTTGTTGGCTTTGAGGCCACTGAGGACATTCAAGACATGCATGCGGAAAAGGAGGACGAGGAGATGGAGCAGTTGTCGGATTTGGATTCGGGTGACGATTCTTCCGGTAAATTTACGATAAAGCTGATCATATTCATATCACAAACATTGAACACGAACCTTGAAGGTCGTTCCAACTCTGGCGAAAACAGGACGGCAAATAAGACAAACCGGGACATCGAAGACTTGGTCGTGGCGGCGATGAAGGCTGAGGAGGAGGACCTTGACAAGAAACGCGGCTTCATCAAATACAAACGTCAGAAAGTGATCTACAGGCCGCCCGAACAGCGACTGAAAGATTGGGAAGAGGTGCAGTACAGAGTACATTGACAATGTTCTCGATTTTCTGCTTTGTTCAGGTGACGGATTATCAGTCGGTTCGGTCCAACATTCGAGAGCAGGCTGCTCGCTGCATGGACTGTGGCATACCGTTTTGTCAGGGCACTACCGGTGTGCTTTTACTCTGGATTTAAACTGATAAGCGTCGCTGCTGTTGTTCAGGCTGCCCCTTGGGCAACATTATCCCCAAGTGGAACGACTACGTGTTCAAGAACAATTGGCGTCAAGCGCTGGAGCAACTGTTGCAGACGAACAATTTCCCCGAGTTTACTGGAAGAGTGTGTCCAGCACCGTGTGAAGTCAGTTATTGCTTTTAATAACTTAACTCCGCCCAATGTACGGTCCGCCCCGTTAATATATTTTGATGTAGAATTAACACAAACGTTTAAGGGTGCTTGTTGTGTTGGAATAAGTGCGCCGCCTGTGACAATAAAGGGCATCGAATGTGCCATCATCGATTACGCCTTTCTCAACAATTGGATTGAGCCGCAGAAGCCGCTAACGCGTACAGGAAAGCGCATTGCCATCATTGGCAGCGGCCCGTCGGGGTTGGCAGTGGCCGCCCAACTAAACAAAGTAGGCCATGCAGTTGTGGTTTACGAGCGGAAGAATCGGATCGGCGGTCTGCTCCGGTACGGTATTCCGCAGATGAAGCTGGACAAGTTTGTGCTGGACCGACGGCTGAAGCTGATGGAGGAGGAGGGCATTCGTTTCATCCCGAACACGGAGATCGGCAAACACGTGCCGGCTGAGCTGTTGTTGAAGGAGAACGACGTAGTTGTGGTCTGCACTGGTAGTACGACACCGCGAGACATTCGTATCCCGGGTAGGGAGGCTAAAGGCATCTGTTTCGCCATGGAGTTCTTGGAAAAGAGCCAACGGCGTCGAGCCGGCGACGATGTCGCCTGGGAAGGTTTGGACCCGGCGGGGAAGCGCGTGATCATTCTTGGCGGAGGTGACACTGCCACGGACTGCATCGGCACGTCGTTGAGACTGAACGCCAAAACGGTGCAGGCCTTCGAAATTTTGCCACAACCTGCGGAAAACAGGAAGCCGGAGGTGGGAAAGGGATGATTGGGCAGCACAAACATTTATATGATGTTGACGTCCTTAAAAATTTTGCGTTTTCCAGAATCCTTGGCCTCAATGGCCACTGATCTTCAGAGTAGACTACGGACATGACGAAGCAAAGGCCAGAGACGGGAAAGATCCGAGGACATACGCGATAAGTACAAAGGTGGGAAAAAAGAAAATGTTTAGTCGAAACGCAAATGCATTTCCTTTTTGAAGGAATTCATCACGGAAGAGAAGAATGGAGTGCATGTGCTGACCGGGTTGAAGACTGTGAATATTGAGTGGGAGAAGGATGAGAAAGGTGCGTGGAAAATGGTGGAATTGGAGGGCACTGAACGGGTATACGACTGTGACCTCTGCATTATGGCCATGGGCTTCATTGGACCAGAAAAGGTTAAATGCTTTGACTATAAAATGCTTTTGAACTATTAAATGCATTTAAATTTGTCCAGACAGTCATTGACCAGCTGAAGTTGGACTATGACCCACGACAAAACATCAAAACTCCGGAAGAAAAATTCAACGCCAGCTGTGCACGGGTGTTCGCAGCGGGCGATTGTCGCAGGGGCCAATCGTTGGTGGTGTGGGCAATTCACGAAGGGCGTCAGGCTGCTCGGCAAGTGGACCACTATTTGATGGGCAAAACGACATTAGCCGGCTATGGAGGCATTGTGATGGCACCGATGGCCAATTGACAAAATATTATAAACCAATTACCCCCCAGTCACTTAAACATAGAAATATGCCCGTAAAACATGTATCTTTGTTGCACGCATTTTCTGGAGGACATTAGAATTTGTTTTCTCAAAGTTAATCGTTTTAAAGCATTTGTATTTGTCAAATATTCCCACATGCCTGCTGTTTTGTTGTTATTTACCTAATATTTTAATTAATCTCATTATCCCATGTCAACAGATCAATGACCCTCTTGCGAAAAAATAAAAATAGTCACCCCCAAATGGCATCTTCCTATACAATTGGCTATGAAATCAGATAAATATTTGTAGCGCTGTGAAGATGCGTACTGAGTATGAGTATGGTTATTCGCGAGGCTGCCAGATCTGAAAGCTTTAGTAATTTAATCGGATTTTGCGGGATTTTTTAAAACAATTTTTTCACTTTGTTTACCAGGAAAACTGTTCTTAAAACTTGATTTGAGTAAAGAAAACTTAGCACTGGGTGCAATTTGTTTTTGAGGTCTCTGCAAAAAATCAGGAAAATCGGTGTTTTTAATCAAAAATTATTGTTTTCGATGTGCGGCTAACTCGTTTCCATTGTAACTTCTTTTTTTTTAAATGACAGAACGCCAAAGATTTATTATTACTAACAAATCGTTCAAACATTTCAAAGTTTTGTGCGATGTTTTGGCATACATTTTCTCTTTGCTTGTAACAACTACTTTCCACCGCTGGTCGTTTTCAGCTCGTTACCTGAGAATTGGATTGTTCTTGTTCGAATAGATTCATCCATTTAAATTTAATTTAGAAATTCGTTTTGAATGAAACATTATTTACTCAAAAAACATAATGGAAATGTCCAACCCCAAACAGAATCAGGTTGCACATTTGTTTATTTTAACTTTATAATCAGGGGTGATATTTTTTCAAATAGACACGCGTACCTAAAATAGGTGAGAAAAATGCCAAAATAGGCTCCAAAAAACCGGGTTATAAGCAAAAATAGGTACGAAAAAAATGAGTGAAAATAACAATAATAGCTTAAAACGTGGAAATTATCATTCAGGTATTTCACATATTTCTTGAAGTATGTGCAAAAAAAGTTCTGTTTATGGGCACTAAAAAAATTTTTTGTTTGAAGGATCTTAACAAGAAAAATTCGTTTTATTGCATTTTTCTTAAGAATTTTTTGGAAAATGCCGAAATATGCAAAAAAACCAATGCCTAAAATAGTTTAGACGCGAAATTAGGGTTTTTAGGTCCGAACAGTTTCGTTAAAACGACAAAATTTCCGACTAAAAACATGCTTTTCGTGCATAACTCGACAAAACAAAGCTGCAGAAAAAATAGGTAAAGCTCTAAAAGTATCAGCCCTGTTTATGACAATTGAAAAGGTCAATCAAAAGCTGATTTTAAATAATTCAGGTCAATTTTGGACAAAGATGGCAGTTGAGAGCGGATTCATCTGTCAGTGAGCATGGGACAAAGCCCTTTCTTTGGGGTCAACCTCCGAATTTTGTCACCGGACAAAACCAAAACAATTTGGAAGAGCCTGCGGCTTCTTTGGGCACAAGCAGTTCAGCAAAGATTGGACCGATTACAAAGAAGGATCCGGTGGCCGATTATGGCCGTCCACCGTGGGAGTACAGCTCGGAAGAAGATAAGGAAGAGACGGAAAGGACAAGCCGAAAGGATGAGACGGAAAGGACAAGCCGAAAGGATGAGACCGAAAGGACAAGCCGAGGGCCGGAGGAGTGGGGCCAAGAGAGCGGGTGGGACGATGTGCAGCAACGGCAGCAGGTTCAAAATAAAAGGGTTTTTGTCAATTTGTGGTTGATCTAGGCCGGCACTTCTGCCCCTTCCGGTGTCAGCCCGTCCAATCCGGAAGCGGCACATTTTGCGGGCACTTCCGTCCGTTGCGATCGGAGCAAAGACAATGAACGGGTGCAGCCTTTCTTCGAGCGAAGACGTCGTTCCGCCACTTCTGACAAAATCACATTTCGTGCAGCGAATTCCGGCCTGACCATCCTTTTGCCGAAGGTCATTAGTAAAAATAAATAATTTAATTGCAATTACTCACAAAATCTCTGTAGGGTCACCCAGATTTGCCTGCAGCGTTTCGCATCGCCTCCGAAACGTATTCCCATGGGTACAACGTCGACAATGCGTCGAAGGCGTTGAACCGTTTCATCAAGCGCAATTTGCTTTCTGTGAATAAAACGCAATGTTTGGAGGTGGAGGATCGCTCGGCATGGCACTCGCTGGTGCACGTCTGCCGCAAATTCATCACAGTGCAATCGATCGGCGTGAAAAGTGCGAAATTCGAAGGCCAAGGGCCGACTACCAAAGACGCGGTGGACAACTGCGACTTGGCCATCCTCTACGAACTGTTCGACTTCGACGTGATCAAGGAGGCCAATGTGGAAATTAACAACCCGCAGAGAAAGGTGAACATATGGCACAGCTCGGAGTTTAAAGGGTTGGGTTGAATTTATTTGCTTATTGGTGGGCAAAACCCCTTTTTCGGGTTGAGTTTATTGCCTTTTTTAAGTTAGAATTTGATGAATACGGCTCGGAAGCTGGATTTAAAGACGCAAGCTTGGTTGGACTGCTCTACAGTAAAATTTGCAAAAAAATTGAACGAAATTTCCGCTCGAAAAGAACTCTTTTACTAATGATTTTACCGAGTTGGAATTTTCATTATTTGTGTGATATTGTCACTCGCTGAGCTTTGTGAAACACAATAAAATCGTTTGGTTATTTGCTCTCAATTAGTCGTCGTTTTGTGTTGTGACCATTTGCCTCCGCTTCATCCCATTCGACGCATTGTCTTCGACTCGTCCTCCCCTCCTCTCTTCCATTGGCCTTCGTCCATTTCCCCTCCTCCGCTTCCGATCATTTCCGTTCTGATCCAATCAGTCGTTCTCTCCGTCCACTCGGCCATTCCTTCCCCGCCCGGCCGATGCTTCAGGATCAGTGCCATCCTTCGACCCGAAAACCCAATTGCGCAGCCAAACAGAAATCGGAGTGCACTGGCGGAGAAGTCGCCTCCTCCCGTCACTTCCCAACCGCACAAACAGCGAATGCACTGCTCAATGTACAGCTTGAGCAACGTGGCCCATTGGCTCGTGACGGGCGGGCCCATTCGGTGACCGAGCGCGCGGACCAACGGAGCACAGAACTTTGTGAGGGAGGGAATGACGAATGCTTTAATGGCAGGCATCGGCCAACTAATCTCGGAAACAAATCATTTAACCGGGAATCTAACTGAACGAATGAAATGGAACATAAACACTCTTTTTAAATGAAAAAATTAATGGTTTTGGCCAACTTCGCCAAATTTGGTGCAAACGGCGTCATCCATGCAATAGAAGAATGTGCCGGAGAATCGTTCTGCCCGCTCGGACAGCAGCAACTCCATCGATTCGACCATTATCGAAGCCAAATTCCCGGCATAAATCTTGGACGGAATAATTTGATTGCCCGGATTGGGGAACAAACAGAAAAGAAGGGAATGGCACTTTTACTCGATTTGCCTTTGTCCCCTCTCCTCCCCCTCCGGGAATGGCACTTTTACTCGATTCGTCCCACTTCATCGCATTTTTTTTGTTCTTCCAATTTGCTCACATATTGCAGCATTCCATTGGAAGGCCCTGCAAATTCGCTGATATCTCCGTGCCTTTCCGCCACTTTTCTCAGTGCCGTCGGCAGCCTTTTCTCGCCTTCGCCATAAACAAAAGTCGCTCGAAGGAAAAGGGCGTGGAATTGCCGCCCTGGAAGTTTTTAACGAAATTTTCGACGCCCCCCCCCCCCCAAACGTTCCGACCATTTGGAAGCATTTTCCCGCTTTTCTTCCGTCCAACCAATTCCGCCTTTGCCCGTGTCTCTCCGTAATGGCCCATCAAATATTTGGTCGGCAAGCCGCGGTGGATGTCCTCGGAATTGCCGAAATTGTCGCCTGGGGGGACGTTGGCAAAGGCATCTGAACGGATCAAACAAATAAACAATGCTGGAGAAGTTAGGAAGGAGTTCGGGAAGCGTAGTGCCGAGGAGTTCGTCTGATTTGTTCACCTCCGACGTGGACCATCCGCGGCACGGAGCACTTGAAGATGGTGTCCAAGAGTGATTGAGTGGCTGCAAGTTACAAAATGAATGTTTTGGCGTCCACCGAACGACGGAACCTTCCAAATTGTCGCGGGTGTATCGGTCGTTTAGCGTCTTCTGATCGGTCACGAAAAGATATTCGAAAGCCTTTCGGGCCAAATGGAACAACACATCGACGCCATCCAATGCCTTCTCCAGCTTGGCAACGTCGAGCAAATCGCATTGGTAGTGAACAATTGGGGGGACGTCGTCGGACGATGGAGAATTTTCATCTGACAAATGAGAAAAAGAAATGGCAATTGGGAGAATGAAGTTGAGATGGAAGTCGGCTCGTTTGCTGACCGTTTGGAAGAAGTTGTCTGAACGGCTTCCGGTCGATGGTTCTGATTTCGTCAATTGTCGCATTGGCCCTGAGGCGGCGGATGAGATGAGCGGCCATAAAGCCGCTGCCGCCGGTAATCGCTACTTTTACGCCCATTTGTAATTTCTGCAGAGAATGGGCACACTTTTTACAGTCAAATGCCCCTCCCCTTCGCTAAATGAACGAAAATGGAGTCGAAAGTTTAAACTTTAAAGAATGAAATGGTTGAGGGAAATTTGTTCGGGAAGCGATGAAAGACAAAAGGGGGGGGGGGCCCGGTGGCAGGAAGGCGATGATGGGAAGCAAAGACGAGATCCTAATCTGTCCGTCCCCCCCCCCCCCAAACTCGCGCAGTGAATGGGGTGGGACAGAGACGAAGTCACCTTCGCCGCATCGCCCACCGGTTGACGGCGTTCAATCGATGCAATTTGGGAGCAAATTGGGGGAGTCAGTCGGAAGAAAGCGGGGGGGGGGGGGGGGGGTTCAATGCCGACCGCCTACAATTTGTGGAAGTTTGGGACTAACAACAGAACCGTTGCATTTAGAAGGTTGCTCAACACATTTCACAACATGAATTTATCGGCTTCATAGAAGCATAACAATTTTGTGATTGACAAAAATTTAATTAGCGCCGAGGAAAGTCGGCGGGACGATCGATTCGATCCTTTCCCCCCTCAATTTCCTTTGATCAGCGTCAACAGTCCCTCTTTGTACGACCCCGAACAGTTCTTTTCGATGGCATTCTCCAGCGTGGTGTTGTACATTTGCATGTACTGGTCCTTAAACTCGAGTTGAGCAAGCAGTACACCCCCCCCCACAAAATCCCTGCACCAAACCCACTTTGATCTCGGCCATGTCACACTCAGCGCGGGAGACAATCAATCGAATCAGGTCCGAGTCACGCGTGCCAATGCCGAGATTGCCAATGCCGAAAAAGCCTTTGGTTGCATTTTGCAACAATTTAGCGAAGAAGGCGTGGCGGTTACGAACACATTCCACCACCGCCATGAAACTGAAAAGCACCAAAATAATCGTTAACGGCCAGCCCCCCTCCCCCAATCGACCCGTCCCGGGTTTCCCCGCTGAACTGCTGCTGGATGGCCTGATCGATTGTGTGTCCGCTGACCTTCTCGTACTCGGTGAAGATCAAATGCAACTGAACAACAAAACAATTTTTGCATTGGAACCCAATGGAAAGGGATTAGCTCCTCCGACCTGGTTGAAGTTCTCGTTGGCCAACACCTGATTAAACACAGCATCGTCGACACCACTCTCGACTTCGCTCTTTTTGAACAGAGTTCGAGCCACCTTATAAATGAAAGCACCCAGTTTAAATTTCATTAACCAGAAAAGTGGTTTTGTTAGTTAAAAGTGAGACTACGTTTTGTGTAAAAGCGTTCCGCGGGTAATTAATGCCCGACGGATTGTTTTGATGACCCAAATTGGCGGATTGGTTCCGAACCCATCGAAGTTCGTTCCCGGCCCCCCCACCATATTTGCTCTCAGAGGGTCGGTGTTCCAACTCTCATCACGCGATTCATTGCACAAGGAGACCAGCAAATGTTGGAATGGTCCGCTGGTGTCTCCGACGATGTCCTTCTCCAGCGGATGTCCGTACAGTTTCTCGTACACTCTCTTCATCTCGCCGATCTGTCGGTTGCTGTGCGTCGTCAGAATCTCGATCAGCACCGATCTGTGGCGATAAATGCTTTTTGTCTCGATTTTGCCCTTTAATGGCCTACTCTTTGGTGCCCATCAGCCCGGACATCGCCTTGTACAACTGACGCGCCTCAAAAACCGAAGGCAATTCCAGCAAAGCCAAACTTAAAATTATTGTGAGACAAAAACCCTACAAAATGCCGCCCCCCCCCCAAATCACTCACATCAATTCCTCTAAATCGCCGGAAAGAGCCTTCTTAAGTCTGGAGGGCAAATCCTCACCGAACAACGACTTGAACTCGACGACCACTTCTTGACGCTTCAAATGTCAAAAACCTTACAAATTAGAAACTAATGACTCTTTCCCTGCCCACCTGCTGGTTGGAGATGGTACACAACAAACGGATGACTTCATCCTAAATGTTCAACTTTGGGCCAATGCTCTCAGAACATTTTATGCCCCCCCCCTCACCTTATTCTTTTCCCCAATGGCCTTATGCAAAAGTTGGGCGGTTATTGTTGCATTGAAATTCGCATTGTTGTGAATGGTCGGCGTGCCGAGAATGTTTTTGGCGGCGTTTGACATCATTTGAATGTAACAGAAATATTTTTTAGAATTGCTGAAATTAATTAAATGAAATAAAATAAAATGAAAATAAAAGAAATGAAAGTATTGGACGGCAGGCGATGTTATGGGAATTGGGACGGAGTGGGAAAACAAAAAGTCACTTAAAATAATAACGACGACAACAACAACAACACAAAGCAAATAAAGTGATAAACAAAAAGCAAAAAGTTGCACGCGACCGTCCAATTGGCCCACCGGTTGCACGTGAAGTGTTTTTAACCCCTCCGGGCCCCCCCCCCGGGGGCTTCCCGATTAATTTGCTTATCAAAATTTGTATTGTCTTTTAAACAGAACTCGCTGATGAAAAAGGCAGAAATGTGGGACAAATACACACAAAATGAATGTAAAAATGGGATGGATGCGACGGAGGGAGCGATGTTTTCTTCTTTTATACCCTTTGGGGGCCATTCACCACACACTGCCCAATTGGGTGATTATCCTGGGGGCCCGAAGAATAGCGAACGCACCAAAGACCAACGATCTTTGATGCATAAAGGGCGGGGAAAGCACAACAATAACAAATAAACAACACAGCAGCCTCCCATCAACAAAATAAGGGAAAGGAAAGGGCAAAACTTTCAAAAGCCCCCGGGGGGGGGGGGACACCGCCGCCGACGGACGGCGGGGCGGGCGACCGGTCGAAGTTTGCACAAACGCCGGCGGCGATGGCGGAGACAAATATGTTTATTCAGCGGACATTTTGAACTTTTTGAAATTTCCAACTCTTTCGAAAACCAAAAATTCGAATTGTTTTATTGTATTTTATGCCCATTTTAAATTTTTATCCTTCCGACTATTTGATTTGTTGGATTTATATATTACACGTCACGTCGAGGGAGTTCATTTACATTTTGGGATTATGGGCTTAAAGACGAATAGTTCACACTTCGCTCATTAATTTCGCTAATCGTTTTCACCCCTTTGTTTCCGACCGATCGCCGCCAAAAGCAAATTCCCTCACATTCGACTCATTCTGGCGACCGATGCGCACAATTGTTGTTGGCTGATATGGCACCTTTAAGACGAGAGAATTTAACCGGCCCCAAAAGTGAAGTGAATTAATCGAGAATTGGTCCCGAGACCGGCGGGGGTTTCCGATTGTTCTCGGGAAGCTCTCGATGGGACATTCTCTCACTCTCGACCATCACAAAATGGGGACACTAACCAGCCACAGCTTTGCCGGCAATTCTCCGCCATCCATTGGCGCCTTCGCGAGCATTCGCCGGCGGCGTGCCAATAGCCACACGAAATGTGCCGGTCACTGCAGCCTAACAAAAAGTAAAGTAAAGCTTTCAAAGGCTCATTAGGCTAGCAGGAAAAGCCATTGGAAGCACCAAAAAATTACAATTTGTTCAACCTCTTCTGTTCGGCGGAGATTGGCACTGATGGCATGCCCTCCGGCAATATCTGTTCATAAATGTCGGATTGGCAGAACATTCGTTGAGCGTGGCCCATGCAGAACAGCACGGGTCGTCGTTGAAGCAGTTGCTGTTGGTGACCATCACTGGTGTGTCTGTGCCGTTGTTTGGTGCCATGGTCGTCGTTGTCCTCGTCTTCGCCATTAGCTGGGATTGCCTTTGAGGTTCCAATCCGATCGCCGGTTTAAGCGATTCAGCGAATGATTCGCCGTTACTGTGCTGAAGTGACATTGCCTGGGGCGGCTGAAATGTGAAAGTTGCGGGTGATCAGAAACGATCAGAATGATCCGTGATGAAAGAGCACCCTTTTTGGCACGGGAGGCGGCGTTTGGCGCGGAACGCACCGCCAATTTTGGCACTCGCCTTCCCAGCAGCAGTCGAGCCCCTCGAAGCCCTGACAATTGCCACCCATTTTAATCTTAATGTAATGAGTTTCATAATATCGAGTTCAAAAGACTTGGCCACTAAAATTGGCCTCAGAAGATCCAATCCCTCACAAATGCTTTACCTTGGACACGCAGTGGGGAGTACCGCCGCCGTCCCTTCGATCGCAGAACAGAAACGGCGAGTCGCAGTCTTTCTAAAGTGAAAGTGTTTGGAGACAAATGCCAAACTCCCCCCGCCCACCTCCAGACTGCAGCTTGGACGTGCCGCAAATCTGTACAGATTATCCGTGTAAGCGTTGGACAATCCTGGAAAGGTTTACCGATTTCGACCTTTTGCAATTCGGCGACTTACCGTCTTTGTTGGTTAAGTCAAACGGTCGCATTTGTGCGTTGGCGAAGTGTTGCTGGTTAGAGCATTCCGAAAAGTCGACCGGATACGCCTTCAAAATGTTGTTAAGCAGTGACTGGAGTTCGTCATTATTATTGGTTATTCGAAGTCGAAAAGCCCGAGAAGCCGAAAACAAAAGTTGGAACTTCTAAAGGACCTGTTCCCGAGCCCGTCTCGACTGTCTCAGCTGGCGCCACTGCTCCCAGATAAAATCGATGAAAGCGTCTGAATCGCCAAGCTTTTTGATCAGTGACATAATTCGGGAATTGCCTTACGGTGGACATAAAAAATCGGATCATTTGCTGCCAAAGTCGGCGGTTTCATGTCGCCGCCGACGAACAAATGCACTTGGGAATGCGAATATTCGAGTGCGCCAAAGTTGGGCTGGTAGGGACAATCTGTCAATTTTGTGGAGGTAGGGACAATCTGTCAATTTTGTGTTAGGGACAATCATTCAATTTTGTGGTGGTAGGGACAATCTGTCAATTTTGTGGAGGTAGGGACAATCTGTCAAATTGTGGAGGTAGGGACAATCTGTCAATTTTGTGGAGGTAGGGACAATCTGTCAATTTTGTGGAAAGCAATTAATCCATTAGACTGATCTGTCTTTCTGATCATACTCTCAGATCAGTTTTTAAGGCATGATTCAAATAGTTCACTCTGTTGTGGCGATGTGTAGGCCAACACTTGTTCAATTTGAGTCTGTTCCAACACACTGTTCAAGTCGTTCTCCGTCAGCACGCGCCCCTCCGTCCCGGGCCGTCTTCAAAAAGTGTTTGGTGCCGCCATTCTCCCCCCCCCCCTTTTAATCTCCAAAATTTTCCCACCGCAAAATGTTCGCGCGTCCCTCCAAAGTGCGCCATCCCGCGAAAGGTCCGCTCACAACATTCCCGACCAAATCGGTTTCCCCCATAAATTGGGGGGTGAAAATGACGGAATCGGCCGGATTGGGCAGATAAGAATCGAGCACAGAGTCCCAGTAAGGGATGGCCAGCGACGGATCGATCAGACGAAGCGCAATTTCCAATCGCTTTGTAAACTCGCGATGGAACGGTAAAAAGCCGGGCCCGGAATGGGCGCCGGAGGCGACGCCAACCTGAAAAGAGTGCCGAAAGGTCATTTGGGGGCCCGTAAATGCTAAGTTTTGCCTGTCTGTGTTGGTCGTTGAATCTGTCGAATTCGCCGCTGCCTTTCAACGTGGCCATTGCCCGGTGGTACTTTTGCCTGTCCCCGTCGCTTAACATCCGGTATTCCCTCCTCACGGCCATCCGTAAGGGCTGCCCCCCCTCCGGCAATGCGCACTGACCGTCGGGGCCGGCAATGCCCTAAAGGAAGTTTGACGATCGCTGTTCAAAGACTAATTTTGGGACAGAAACTGTCGGGATGCTTCAAAGAAAGGGGGCGGTGGGTGAATTTCGAATTCCGATGGGTGAAAGGCACCTGAAAGTAAGGACAAAGACAGGCCAAATCCATGCAGGAATGGGCGCTGGGGTTGAACGAACGCGGCGGCACAGCCGGGGACAACGACGGCTGATCCGGCACTCCGGGCGCGTTGATTGGCAACTGGTTGTTCTGCAGCTGCTGCTGTTGCGTTATGGAACGACGAGCGCCCCGATCCCAACTTTGAAGCATGTTGCAGATTTGTCGAAAGGCTAATTAAGTGGTGGGAGAGGGGTAATTAGCAGCAGAAGCGGCAGGAAAGTGAGAAAACCTCCGTCTGCCGGGGCTTGAGAACAGTCCCATGGAATTTGAGACAGGGAGGGGGGGAGGACAATCGCGTGGACGATGAAAGTGATCAAAACGCGCGGAAGTTCGGACGATTTGGACGGCTGAAGGCGCATTGGGACGCTAAAGTGAGGGAATTAAACTTTGTTGGGGCGTCTGAAGAAAGTGTACGGAACGAATTTGTTGAGGGGGGGGGGGGGCAAATGCGGCTGGAAATTTGTATTGTAATGAATTGAATTGAATTGAATTGGCGGGGGGGGGGGGGAATTGGTTCAATCGAAAAGCGGGGACAATGCAAAGAAAGCAAAAGGCGGGGGGGGGGAATTGGTTCAATCGAAAAGCGGGGACAATGCAAAGAAAGCAAAAGGCGGGGGGGGGGCGTTTCGGCTTTAATTACTCTTTTCATTTCGGTGCAAATGTTTTTTGCTTTAAAGCTTCTCAGTCTCCAAACTCTTTAATTCGGCAGAATTCCATTGCATTGGGTATATATAAAATCAGTGCATCGTAAAACGATCACTAATTTCCCCCTCGAGCAAATACCAACCGCCGCGTGTGAGAAGCCGCAAATGGAAGAGCATCATCCATTTTTACACCTTTTCAGTTTCAACACATGGCCAAAAGTGTGGGAGGTTTGTGGGGGGGGGGGCGACCCCAAAATTAATTATTCCGTCGATCAATTCCCCCCCCCCCCGTAATTATTGCAAGTCGAGTTGTTGCACTTGGGAGAAGAGTTCCTTTTGATGGCCCTTTCCCATTTTATATTTGTAATTTTACAATTTGAATAGCTCTAATGGGGGAACAAAAACAACAAATAACAACAAAACAATTAGAATGTGTACATATTAATGATGTCATATCATTTTTGATGGGCATAACTTCAGCAGCAGCAGCAGCAGACGACGGCACCAACGAAATGATTGAGAGAATGTTATAATTATCGCTGATTGAATGGATGGGAAGAATCATCTCATCGAAATAAGCAATTAAAAGTGTGGAAGCGGCGGGGGGGGGGGCACCCGAAATGCCTTGGGGGGTGTTTTCGAAAGCGATCCGATCAAACGCTCCTCCTCCGATTAAGGCCACCCATTGAGCGCCGCGCATCACTTTTCACTCCATCTCCAAAAAGAAGTGTTAAACAAAGAATGGAAATTGTTTGTTGTACGTTCTGATTTCCGCCGACCCATCCAAACCGTCGTCGACATTTACTCACAAATTAGCAGATGAGTAGGTTCTAATGATCCACGGTCGGCGCCCCTCGATTCGGCACCGACAATTTGGAACATCAAAACTTTTGTGTTAGTAAATCAAATGTAATAAGTAAGCTTGGTACATTCGAAAGCACTAACAAATAAAGTTGTTTAAGTAATCGGGACAAGCTGACTGCTGGGATCGGCATTTCAAAAGCTGGGACAATCCACCCCGAAAAGACCGTGATCCCGATTTTTATTCTAATTTAGGTGCAGCCTTTATATGATATTTTAACTTTAGGGGAGGATTACTTCTTTGACTTTGTTAATTAATTCTAAAAAATAATCAGTAGAGATCAGAGATCACAAACAATTACTTTATATATAAATATGTTATGTATGTACAATAAACAATGAGCAAAATGGGAGTGAAAAAAGATTCGGAATCGAAGCAGAAACATTAGTCGCAGCACGGTTTGACACTCTTCGGCTCTAGCAGCGCCGGAATATTCATTAATCCTCCTGCCATTATGAACAATGCAATTAGGACCAACAAAATGTTTTGACAACATCGAAGATAGGCCTCTCGAAAGTGATTTTGTTTGAGAAGGAGTGGAACGAAAGTGAACAGGTCGATCATGGCGGGGAACACAAAGGCGAGGAGTGTGCCTAAAATATTCAAATTAAAAATTATAAAAATAGAGAAACGCGCCTGTAGTAGCGCCAATTAAAGGCCCAACACGGCTCGTGTTCGGCACATAGTATGCAACCAAAACTGAAATATACGTCAAATAAACTAATCGATGGATCAATCGGAAAAACAGAGAATTAAACATTTAACTTTGATCACTCACAACATATGAAAACCATCAGGGCTCGAAAGAACAGCTTGCAGAAAAGTTTGAATGAAGCAGACATCTTTAACATCCGCCGGTCGATTTGAGGCCACAACACTTCGATGATGACGTACATTTGAAGAAGAAAGGAGGCGAAAACGGACAAGCAAAGAGCCAATTTGACCAACGTAGTTGAACTTAACAACCAAAAAAATTAACGGAAAAAGCAAATTCTCTTTACATTCGATGCTTCGGCAGATTCTCTGTGATGCGGGTCTTTACTTTGTCTCCATAAGCAAGATAACCGAAGAAACCGACAGTCGCATAAATGAGGACTGAAATGGAAATGCCGAAGGACAGAACGCCAAAGGGTCCCAGCATTTGTCGTGGCTTCTTTATTTTGTTCTCCAACGGAAGGACCTGTCAAAAAGGGCACATTAATTCATGAACGACCAATTCCGGCAACGAACCAACGCCTGAGTAAGGCAAACGAGGATAATGGCGCCAACTGCCGGAGGAAGGTCTTTAACCGTTAAGTCGAGTTTGTAGTCATCTCTTCGGAGATGTGACTCTTCAACCAAAGTCTGAAATGTGTTGAAAAAAAAACGAATTCAAATCGTATAGAAAAAAGCACTCACATAAAGTATGACTGCCAAACTCAACAGCGTCAATACGTTGCCGATGATGCACCAAATGGACAAAACGTTCATCGACAGAATGGAGTTCTAATTTTGGGCTTTTTAAAACTTTAAAAAACACTCATTTCATTTACCAGAACGACCATTGGGAGGAAAATGAGCAAAAGCCACGGCCATAGATTAGACCAAGGCCCCGAATGCAAGTCCTCGGACATATTTACATATATCTTTAAATTAGTTGGAATGAATGATAAAGAAAAGAAATTCGATTAATACAGCAACTACCTCTTTCAGGTTAACCGCTATAAACTTATAGTACAAGCTGCAGACGCCGAATTGGTGCAAAAGGGTGACCATGTTGACAATGTTCCTTTGGGAGGTTGGGGGAGTATTTGGATTAGCCATACACCTTATCAGCA
Source organism: Globodera rostochiensis (assembly GCA_018350325.1). Lineage (NCBI taxonomy): Eukaryota > Metazoa > Nematoda > Chromadorea > Rhabditida > Heteroderidae > Globodera > Globodera rostochiensis. The sequence goes on along the minus strand of JAEVLN010000008.1, from coordinate 2,825,908 downwards.
TTAGAGCCCGGACTTGCAGACTGATCAAGATTGCAATCGAATATAGAAATTTTCGATCGAAAAGTACCAAGGAATCCGAGAATTTCAATCGTCCGGACCCTAGCCGGCATTACTAACTTAGCAAGTTTTCCATGGCCTTGGACCCATCTGAAGCTGACTTTGCACGTCTCTCTCGCCACATTGCCGTAATTCAGATAAGGAATGTTGAGTCTGAAGGAATGAAAAATGCTGTGGCCATAAAGCATAACGTACCGAACATAATGGTACTGAGCACACTGCACAAGTAGCGACATGGAATAGTAATTGAGGAAAGCAATGAAGAAGAGCAGAATTAGGGCGGACTTAACCGAAAGAGTATTGGGAATCCGAAAACCAAAGCAACCCAGGGTCCGGCACGGCAAAAGGCCAATGGAAGCGCGAGGAATCCGGAACTAACGCGTCCTTTTAAGAAGTCGAGCAATACCACGAGAAAGCTGAACGACGACAAAATCATTTTATGAAAGGGCAATTTCACGTCAGACGTACGAAAGTCCCTTTTCCCGAATAATCTCGCCGTGGGCGTCACGCATCAGACCGGCGGCTGTCTTTTGTGGTTGTTTCTGCAGTTTGTCCTCGTCCTGGAAAAGTTTGGTTTGGTAATTCGCCGATTCGTCCCAACTCGGCTCCGTTACCTCAGCGCTCTCGTAAATTTCATCGTATTTCGAATCACTATCATTATTCTCCTCATCTATCGACGTCATTTTGTCACTACGGAGCGGTTCTGTGGGAGTCGTTTGGAATTGGATGCCTTTTTCTAAAAAAAGAAGGAAAAATGCCATCACAACTTTTATGAACAAATTATATCAGAAAAGCCACAACGGTTCAAAAAAAAAAGAAAAGAAAAAATGAGTTTTTTTGGCGTCTTATATAGGTGGAAAAAAGGATAAAACAGCGCGCCAACAAAACGCCAAAGTAACAAAATTTCAAATCAAATTAAAAACAGAAAATTAATTTTGAATTTATAAGCGAAATGTTACTTTTTTGTCGTGTAGGCGAAACCCTTTAAAGCGCAAAAAGCTTTAAAGTCATTTATTAATTCATTCAATCAAAGAAAAATGCCGCGCTGTGAGGGCGCTGAATTCTTTGCCTGTTATTTTGAATTCAAATTTACCTATTTAAACTTTTAAGGAAGAAAGACAAATTTCCGTGAAATGCAAACAACTCCTAACAAAAAAAGAAATGCCAACGACCTTTCGTCTCTGGAAGTTGGTGGGTCATCAATGCAAATAACCGTAAGTACAAAATGTACATTTCCATTGAAAAGAGCGAAAAAAGAATTTTAGCCGCCGAAGAATTCAAAATTGGACGGCAACGAAAGCGTTGACCAGCCGATGGAGACGACGCCGTCGCCTTGGCGCCGTCACTACCAAATGAATGCGCTTGGGGCGGCGCTGAGTCACTATTTCAGTCCAAATAAACGCTCTCCCGGACGGTCTCCCGGCCGCGGCTTAGCTCAGAGGCGGGCGTTTCAAATTTGAACACTTCTGCTTGGATTACCCCGAAAAAATTTTATGTTTTTTTATAATGGGTCTTAAAGCGATCAAAAATGAATTTTTTTATTTCACAATCTGTATGCCATGCTTGGCCATTTTCATTCTTAAGAATCTTTTGACTTGTTATAATCTGGAAGAATTTCAGAAAATTGCAATTGTCGTCCGATTCTGAGGGGGAGAGGGAAGAGGAGGAGGAAAACATAAAGCCGAAGAAGTCAAAAAAATTCGACAATTCCAATCGCTGCGACTTCGCCGCCGTCAAATGTTGCTTTGATGTCCAAAAAGTTTTGTCAGAAATTTCGTCCATAAAATCGATGATTTTAGGAATTGGACAACCATTTGCCATCACAAGTCGAAAGCCGCCCAAATGGGCGAACCATTGGCCAACATTTTGAAGAATGGTTGCGTCTGTTGGAGAGTGGCGAATTTAACATTTTGGTAAACGAAAATATCAAAAACGGGCGATGTTTTGAGTCGAAATTGGGCTAATGTTGAATAACAAAAAAAATTCTCCCCAAAAAATGCTCAAAATTTATTTAATCCAATCTTGTTTCATTGTCAGCTCCACGGTCTCGGCTCCAAACGTCTCATTTTGAAGCAGTTTGGTGATTTTTTGATCTCCAGAGCTCATCGGATTTTCGTTGTCGACGGTCTCAACCCTTCCGATACTGTGCCAAAAATTATCGAACGAATGGCGGAGGAGCTTAAGCTGAAAGGGGTGGCCAAAGTGAAGCGAAAGTCCGTGGAAACGGCGGCTGAAAGTGGGAATAAACGATGACAAAGTCTGAAGAATTTGTTTAAGCGCTGCGCGACTGCATCGACAAACAGTTGGCGGACCCGTTGGTGCTCATTGTGCTCAACATTGACTCGCCTCAGCTGAGGTCGGTTTATTTGGCCAAACAAATTTTGTAAAAACTTTGGTGGTTTAGATCACGCGTCCATCAGACGGCCTTTTCTGTGCTGGCCAATGCGAGGAATGTCCAACTGATCGCCTCGGTGGACCACGTCAACGCCGCACTCATTTGGGACCAGGTCCGTGCACTTCTCCGGTTTGTTTTGAAATTAAATTCGACTTTTAGCCTCTTCGTGACGCCTTTGCATGGCTCCATTACCCAATTTCCACATACCGGTGCTATGAAAACGAAGTGATGGCTGATGGCACTCGACTGCTTGGGCTGGACGCGAAAGGAAATGCAAAGGTAAAAATAAAGAACAAAATCAAATTCATTGCAATTTAAACCACAAAAAGTGCAGCACACAATGTCCTCCCTGGACGTGTTTTGGGAGGCCACCACTTCCAACATGCGCAAAATTCTGACGCAACTCGCACTGCACGCCCCGTCCAAGGAGAAGCGCGGCGTGATGAATTCGCTGGGAATTCCCAAATTTTGTCGCATCCTAAAGTTTGTTGGCTCTGAGAAAATGCCAAAAATGGGATTGAATGATTGGGGGGGGGACTCCAAAATGGGGAAGGTCCAGAACAACTTTATGTTCACTGAGTTTAGGGACGAATTCGCCACAACATCGGAGACAGCACTCAGACAACAACTAATCGAATTTTGTGATCATCGACTCGTTCAAGTGCACAAAGATGGCAACATTCAGCTGGTACGAGAAGGGATGGCTTCTGATAAGCAAAAGAAAGGGCCAAATTCCATTTTATTCTTCATTTGTTCAGTTGGTGGACCGCCAATTACTCAACGCTTTCCTCGTCTTGAAAAATGGTGAATGAACATGACGATTTGATTGATGATGAACACTTTCTCAATTTGGGCCACTAATCCGTTTTTTCATTGTCAGTAATTGTAAATATAAAACAACAGTCGAGAAGTTTGGATTAGCGCACATCGCCTTAAAAATAAGCCCTATTTATTTCTTCAACCCCAAACCAACTTCCTTCCCCCCCCCCCCAATTTCTGTTTTGGGAAAGGCCTTCCCAGGAGTTTGGAGGATGAACCAAAAGTTCAAATTGTCTTTAACATAATAAAATTCTGAGATGAAGATGAGCATTTTAATGTGTCTGACACATTCTCAACGTGTCATTCTTCCATTTGATTCATTCCCGAAGAAAGGCCAATGTAATAGAACCAATAGCAGGCATTGAAGGCGATGAACAGGGCCGGAAACAGTTTTGCCGAAAGCTTAAACGTCAAATTGAACAAGTACAGTTCCTTCCCCCGGGGGGGGGGCGTCCCATACAAAATGCACTCACATCGTCGATGAACTCCCCGTTCAGCATGTACCAACTGTCCTCCTCGTCCTCTGCAATTGACCGTTTCCACCGCGGTCTGTTCGGCTTGTTGTTGCTGCTCATCTTTAGCTTAATCGTTTTGGCTGTACCGTTGTCCATTGCTATTGAACTGTTCGTGGCACGAGACGCCCTTTTTTCGGCGAGATTTCCTGCAATTGATGGAGGAGATTCACTACTCCCCACGAATGTTTGTTCATGTACACCTTGAAATACGTGAGTGTTCGGCATCGACTGACGCGAAAATTGGTTCATCCTGGACAACCATTGCTGTTCACTGTCCGAATTGACCATCAGAAACTCTTTGGTCCTTTGCGTACGCCGTTTTCTCGCCTCCAATTTGTCGAAGAAGCCAACTACCGCCAGCTTTTGGGAGAGATTACTCATAAACGCCCGCCTCCCTCAACGCCCGCCCCTAACGCCCGCGCCCGCCTCCCCCAACGCCCGCGCCCGCCTCCCCCAACGCCCGCGCCCGCCTCCCCCAACGCCCGCCTCCCTCAACGCCCGCGCCCGCCTCCCCCAACGCCCGCCTCCCCCAACGCCCGCGCCCGCCTCCCCCACGCCCGCCTCCCTCAACGCCCACGCCCGCCTCCCCCAACGCCCGCGCCCGCCTCCCCAACGCCCGCGCCCGCCTCCCCCAACGCCCGCCTCCCTCAACGCCCGCGCCCGCCTCCCCAACGCCCGCCTCTCCCAACGCCCGCCTCCCTCAACGCCCGCGCCCGCCTCCCCCAACCCCGCCTCCCCCAACGCCCGCGCCCGCCTCCCCCAACGCCCGCCTCCCTCAACGCCCACCCCGCCTCCCCCAACGCCCGCGCCCGCCTCCCCCAACGCCCGCGCCCGCCTCCCCCAACCCCGCGCCCGCCTCCCCCAACGCCCGCCTCCCCCAACGCCCGCGCCCGCCTCCCCCAACCCCGCGCCCGCCTCCCCCAACGCCGCCTCCCCCAACACCCGCCTCCCCCAACGCCCGCCCCCCCAACGCCCGCCTCCCCCAACGCCCGCCTCCCCCAACGCCCGCGCCCGCCTCCCCCACGCCCGCCTCCCCCAACGCCCGCGCCCGCCTCCCCCAACGCCCGCCTCCCCCAACGCCGCGCCCGCCTCCCCCAACGCCCGCCTCCCCCAACGCCCGCGCCCGCCTCCCCCAACGCCCCTCCCCCAACGCCCGCCTCCCCCAACGCCCGCGCCCGCCTCCCCCAACACCCGCCTCCCCAACGCCCGCCTCCCCCAACGCCCGCCTCCCCCAACGCCCGCGCCCGCCTCCCCCAACCCGCCTCCCCCAACGCCCGCGCCCGCCTCCCCCAACGCCGCCTCCCCCAACGCCCGCCTCCCCAACGCCCGCGCCCGCCTCCCCCAACGCCCGCCTCCCCCAACGCCCGCCTCCCCCACGCCCGCGCCCGCCTCCCCCAACGCCCGCGCCCGCCTCCCCCAACGCCGCCTCCCCCAAGCCCGCCTCCCCCAACGCCCGCCTCCCCCAACGCCCGCCTCCCCCAACGCCCACCTCCCCAACGCCCGCGCCCGCCTCCCCCAACGCCGCCTCCCCCAACGCCCGCCTCCCCCAACGCCGCGCCCGCCTCCCCCAACGCCCGCCTCCCCCAACGCCCGCGCCCGCCTCCCCCAACACCGCCTCCCCCAACGCCCGCCTCCCCCAACGCCCGCCTCCCCCAACGCCCGCGCCCGCCTCCCCAACGCCGCCTCCCCCAACGCCCGCGCCCGCCTCCCCCAACGCCGCCTCCCCCAACCCCGCCTCCCCCAACGCCCGCGCCCGCCTCCCCCAACGCCCGCCTCCCCCAACGCCCGCTCCCCCAACGCCCGCGCCCGCCTCCCCCAACGCCCGCGCCCGCCTCCCCCAACGCCGCCCCCCCAACGCCCGCCTCCCCCAACGCCCGCCTCCCCCAACGCCCGCCTCCCCCAACGCCGCGCCCGCCTCCCCCAACGCCCGCCTCCCCCAACGCCCGCGCCCGCCTCCCCCAACGCCGCCTCCCCCAACGCCCGCGCCCGCCTCCCCCAACGCCGCCTCCCCCAACGCCCGCCTCCCCAACGCCCGCGCCCGCCTCCCCCAACACCCGCCTCCCCCAACGCCCGCCTCCCCCAACCCCGCCTCCCCCAACGCCCGCGCCCGCCTCCCCCAACGCCGCCTCCCCCAACGCCCGCGCCGCCTCCCCCAACGCCGCCTCCCCCAACGCCCGCCTCCCCCAACGCCCGCGCCCGCCTCCCCAACGCCCGCCTCCCCCAACGCCCGCCTCCCCCAACGCCCGCGCCCGCCTCCCCCACGCCCGCGCCCGCCTCCCCCAACGCCGCCTCCCCCAACGCCCGCCTCCCCCAACGCCCGCTCCCCCAACGCCCGCCTCCCCCAACGCCCACCTCCCCCAACGCCCGCGCCCGCCTCCCCAACGCCCGCGCCCGCCTCCCCCAACGCCGCCTCCCCCAACGCCCGCCTCCCCCAACGCCGCCTCCCCCAACGCCCGCCTCCCCCAACGCCCGCCCTCCCCCAACGCCCGCGCCCGCCTCCCCTCGCCCACCTCGACCAGAGAGAGAAAGATAAAGCCCATGCAACCGAACATCCAAATGTCCAATGCCTTTACATAGGAAACGCGAGGGAGACTAGAAGAAAAGAGAAAAGGGAACGTTCATTTTGACAAAAAAAAAGAAAAAGATTTAACAAATCCTCCCGAACGCTGTGTTCAGCTTGTTCTGTCCACCCCAACTCACTTTTTGACAATATTTCCAAACTGAAAGGTCAGTGCCATCAACGAACTGACGCCGAGGGTGATCCGGGCGGGTAGTGCCGAAGTCTGAATCCAGAAGGCGATCCAACTGATAAACACGGACAGATATGTGGGCATGAAGGCCTTAGGGGGCGGGGAGTTCAAGGGGAATTGGACATTCCCTTTTATCTCGCCGAACCTGGAGAATGTAAAAGCCGTAGAGGCGACGAAATTTAAAGACCACTTCCAGCTGATCCCAAAGACCTGAATTTCTTTAGAATGATTTGGCCAGAGATTTAATTTTGCCCAATCTGAAGACGTTACCGGCTGTGTAGAGAAGCGTGGACTTCTTGTGGCCGAAGGACACCATCTCAAAGTCGGGCAGCCTTTTCGCGTTTGGGTCCGGGATGGAGACGGGCTCCCAACTCCTCCAATGGATGCTCACCTTCATTTTTCAAAAGTTGTTTCCCCAAAATCGCGAGTAAAGTTAGTTAGTTGCCTCGGCGGTATTGTACGAGTAACTCTCGAAAATCAAATTACACTGCTGAACATCCATCGGGAACAGTGACAGGTCGAGTTGGCAGGGACCCATCAGACTGACCCTTTGGGGGGGGGGGGGGTGATCAGACAAACGGACGGTCATCAAGATCAGCATGCACATTGCCTCACTCACCTGTAGTTGAGCCAAACTGTTCCGTTGGGGAACACCAACAGCAAAATGTTCTCGGAGGGGGAGGCGTGGATTTTGACATTTTTACTATAATTAACTAAATTAAATGGGCGATGAATGTGCTGCTGGAGAGGACAGTGCTGCTGCTCATGCTTTAATTATTTATTCCTTAAACTCTTTTTTTCTCTTTAGAGCAGCACATGACCGGACGGACGGACATAATGTACCTGTTCACAAAGCACACATTTGGAGTCCAAAGAGAGCTCTTAACATTGGGGGGGGGCGATTGAGTGGGTAGGGGGGGGGGGACGGACCAATTTGTGGGAAGGCAACGAAATGTTGGAGAGGCAGTAGTTCAGCGAGGAGAAGTCCAGCCGGGGGTCCCTCCAAATTTGGCTGAACGATTTGTTGGAACATTTAAAAATGAATTAAATTCACCTGAACCAAACGTCGGCCTTGAAACTGCTGGAGAACTCGCTGATCTCGGTTATGCTCTGCACGGTCAGTTCAACGATCACCGAAGTGTGATTAGAGGAGGGCAAATTGTTCTTGTCGTAGTGATTCTCGGCGAACAGACCCTTTTGGGAGGACGACGTTTCAAATGGGCGGGGGAGAGAGGGGATTTAGGGCATTGGGGCCAGAGACAGTCGCATACCGACTATCAAAGGAAGGCGCCGACAACCCCTCAAGGGATTTTAGATTTGAAAATCAAACAATATCGATTAGATCAGATCAAAACATCGGTTGTCTCTCTCTGCTTTTATCCAATCACTTTCGGGCTGATCACACACACCTGGATCAGCTCCTTCCGCCGGTTGTCATCGATGGGAATGCACTGTCTCGTCGGCTTCCCCGTGGGCGTCTTCCGTAAGCCGCCGCCCTTCCCTCGGGCGACAGCTTTCTGCTTCGTTCTCGTCGTCATTTCCTCACGAATTTTCTTTCGTTCCAAATACGCCTTTCGCAGTTCCGATGTCATTGTTGCGGTGGAGGCGTTCGTTTCCCCAATTAAAGAAGCGAAGGCTCCCGCCGTTTCTGTAACAGAATATATTTATCTAAAAGTGCTCGCATTTATTCATTGTATTTTCTGACCGTGTTGCTGTTCTCCCCCCTGCTCGGCGAGCTGTTCAAGTCGTACAGAGTCCGAGTAGGAAAGTTGTGGGAGCAGAAGGACAAGTCGGGTCAGGAAGGAGACGAGCATTTACTGGCCGGGGAGTGTATTTAAGAAGCGGCTAACGGCACATTGGAGGCGGACGGACGGACGGAAGAAGCCCTGCACATTCGCAACCACACCAAGCAAATTGGAGATGAATGAAAAGGACCGTCCAATTTTAATGTTTACCCAAATTTCTCGGCACTCCGAAAACTTAAAAAACTAAAAATTCATAAGCGAGCAATTGTAATGATTTAACATTTAATTTTGTTGTCCATACGTCGTAAAATGCCTGTCTCTTTGGAATGTTACAATTCATTTACGCATTTTAAAATAATAATTTTCTGTTTTAATTTTAATGCCATTTAAATATAACCAATTTAAACGGGAAATCCGTCAGTTTGAACCACTAAAAATCAATTTAAAATTTGCATAAATAATCAGACGCCCTACCAAATCAGTGCAAAAACTCAAAACAACTTGGAGAAATCGTTGAAAAATAATTATTCCAAAATGTGGCGGTTATTTTGGAATGGCACAAATGTTTTTGCCCCAATTTTGGGAGTTAATTGCACAAAAACGGCACTTTAGCAGTGATGAGCGATGGGAAAGGCGAAAATACGGTGAAATGGGGAAGGTTTGGGCATATTATGGCCCTAATGGCACTAATGAAGTCGTGCCGATAAGCGCCTTTTTTCTGAGGGCGTTTAATGGATGGGTGGGAAAATGGCTTATTCCCTCGAGGGGCTTCTTTTTGCCCTCATTTTTTGCATACATTCATCACCGGTAAAGAACGCTTTGTTACATCGCCGTTTCGCCGTCCCTTTCCCACGCAAAATCAATCAACCCCCGGGGGCACTTTGGCACCGGCGGACTGATGTAATTATGCTAATAATCGCACAATTTGGATACAATTGCGACGATGGGACGGAAATGCAAATTGATAAAAAGTCCGTCCATTCGGAAGCAGCGAATTGCGGGGGGGGGGGGGGAGGAGGGGGAGGGATTGAAAGTTGAAATGCAAAAGGGGGGGGGCATCTGAATGAGTGCCAAAAACAGAGTCGGTAAGCAACCAGTAACTATTGGCGGCATTGGGACCACCTCCCCCCTTTCTTTGCCCCTCCGGGACCATTTCCCGGTGCTTTTCCCCTCCAGTGATGCCAAAACAGCTGAAGACGGCGAACGACAAACTTTCCCTTCATAAAAAGCCCCCCCCCCTTCCGGCTGCTTAAGCGCCCCTCAGCGGGGAAATGTGGGGCCGACTGACCAATATTATTAATATGTGCCAGAAAGCCCTTTGGGGGAAGAAGGGGGGGGGGGGGAAGTGGGGAGAACGGCCCTTCATATTCCCAATTGCCTGGAGGGAATATTTGTCACGAGAAACGCCGGAGGGGGCGAAGGGGGCCGGGAAAATATAATATACATACCGCCGGCAAATTGGCTTTATCCATTTTTGATGACAAGCGAATGAATGAAACACAAGACAAATGTTTATCAAAGGGTTGTTAGGAAAACGCCGAAAAGTTGGCAAAGTTTGCAAATTTGCCGTCGTCCCCAACACTGCCGCTGAGCTTTGCTCCGAACGGATCGTCGCCGTTTTCACCGCCAAACGGATCGGACGAGGGATGCCGCGCGAACTCCGCCGAGTCCGTTCTGCTGCTGCTTCTGCCACCGCCGCCGTCTGTCTGAATGAATGTAATGACAAAATGAACGAAATTTTAGTTAAAATGCCACATTCCGAATAGGGCTGCTCGAGAGTCTCGGAATCTCGAGTCGAGAAATTTCTCGGTTTTTTGGGTCTAGATTCTCGGTCTCGAGTATCGATGTCATTTTAAATTTCAAGTCTCGAGCAGCCCTAATTCCTAGCATCGTACTGATGACCGACCCCATTCAGCTGGAAGAACGTCCTCTCCAGCAGCTCTTTTTTGGCAGCATCGTCGCCCTTCTCCACTCCTGCCAGAATTCGCTCCATTTCCGCCATGTCCGTCCTCAAATGCGCACATTCCTCCTCATTCTTGGCCATTCCACGCTCCAACTGATCAAAAAGGATGACTTTGACTTTGACATCAAATGCCCCAGGCCACATTAACAGACCTGGGTGAGTTCGTCCACAAAGCCTTCAAATTTGGCGTTTTGTTCCTTTAGCCGGACATTGGTCACCTCTCTCAGCTCCCGCCGCGCTTGCACTTCTATCCGAAGTTGAGCCAACAGTTCCTCTTCCGCCTGCACTCACAAAACAGAGTGAATGGACCACTCAAACACCCCCCCCCCTTTAGGGCATACACAAAATATTCAACAAAAAAACCCCCCGGGGCAAAGTCACCAAATTCACTCATTTTCGTCTCATTGTTTTCAGAAGCCCAGGAGGACAAATGCTTAAACACGAACAAACCGGGGAGTTCCCCTTCGCCTTCTGAATGTCCGTCTTAGTCTTTGCCAGTCTCTCCTCGTCCTCCTCTAACCTCTCCTGATTGTCCACGGCCATTACTTCCAATCGAACGATCTTTGTGTCCAAATCGTTCAATCGTTTGTCTGTCGAAGGCAAACAATCACTCACAAAATGCAAACTGTCACAACACTTACTGGCCTCCACGCGCTGGTTCATTAACTGTTTCACTGTCGCATTCAGCGTCAGCAGTTCAATCTCCAAGTTCCGGATCTCCGAGTTCTTCACCTTCATGTCCGCTTCCGCCTGGAATAGGTCCTGCTCCGCCTGCCGTCGGCCCTGCTGGATCTGTTCAATCTCGGCATTCAGTTCCATCACTCGCTGACATGCCTCAGTCACCGCTTTTGCACCGGTCGACTTCAATTTTGGATGGTTAGGGCTCAGAAACAAAATGTCAACCGAATTGTTGGTGGCATTCGAAATTTGTGAGTCGCGTCGTGCCAAACCGGACGATGCCGCAAGCAGAGGCGGTGACGACGGAGTGCCGCCGTCACCGCTGGCGGCTCCCTGCGCTTGGTATTCGGCGTTCGTCGCGCTGCTCTGCTCGACTTGGCATTCTCGAATCAACTCCACGCTTCAATTCGAATATGCTTCGCATTCTCCACATTCATCCCGCCCCCTTTCTTGATACCATTTTGCGTACTGCTCCAAACCCAATTTGCCCGTTTTTGCAACGTCAACACGAGCCCAAATTCGGGCAAGAACAAGTTGGGGAAGGCCAGACCTAAAACGGGTTAAAAATTCTTGTCCAAAATGCGACGCACCGTAGAAATACGTCCCGAACATCGCCTCCCCCGATAAATCCGTCTCTATCACTGTCCAATCGTGTAAATTCGCTCTCATATCGGCCAAGATCATCAATCTTCCAATTGCTCGGATTCCGATCAAAAAGTGATTGCTTTGTGACAACATTTGGGGGTGGAGAGACCGCTCGGCTTGCAGGACGAGGGGGGCGAGTCGGTGGACTAGTAGGAGGGCCGAATTGAATGTTCAGAGAGGCGACACTTGACGCTCGGGAGCTCCAACTCAAAGCTAATCAGAAAAAGGCGAATCGATCGATTTCAGGAAAAGTTCAACGCCACTCACGCGGAGCATGTGAAGAATGGGTCGTTGGGTCGACAGAGCGTGTGGACATCCGTCGGACGATTCCCCTCTTGGAGGGAGGGATCAGAGCCTGAGGCAGTTGATCGAGAATGGGTTCGTTCTGCAGGGCCTGAAAGTGGGAAAGGGGTGGGGGTGATGAATGGGGTTGGGGGGGGGGGGGGGGAGCAGCTTCATCACCTTGTAGACAAGATGCAGCGCCACACAGAACTCGGGACGGTCCAAAACTGCAATAAAATAAAGGAACTTTGCAAAAACCAATCGCCGATCAGACTGAACAACTGGTGATTTAATTTTGTCCAAAAATAGCCTCTTTTTTTTTGTTATTTCTGTAGACCATTAATCACTCACACCCGTCCGAGTCCATATCCGCCAAATCCCACATCTTAACCAACAACATATTGTATATTTTTCTCAATTTCATCGCATTTATTCCGAAGGCCCACCAATTGGTTTTTGGCGAGGCCTAACTAAGCCAAACCTTGGCGAGCAGTGCCTTTGGCAACTGCGAGTTCAGCAGCACGGGTTTGCACTGGTCTCCGCTGAGTTTGCCGCCGACTGGACCCAAACTGTCAAAGATGGCCTCATATTTGCGCTGTTCCTCCACTCCGATGGGCCAACTCGACTCGACGCCACCTCCGGCCAATTCGGAAGCGATTGATGGGCTTTTGGTGGGCGCCGGAGGGGGCGCGGGGGGCTGAGGCGGCGGCGTGGGGAGGGAAAGGCATTCGAATTGGGGCACGGCGGACAGAGAGACGTCGAGGACGGAGGGCGCAAGGGGAAAGCCTTGGAACAAAGGCAAATTGATGACAACGCCGTCGATCAACCAATCATTTTGAAAATGGACAATTTCCAAAAGGGCAAAAAATCAAATCGGAGACATTTGAGCGCCCAATTCGTAAAGTATCGCGCACAATAAACATTATAAAAACCTTGTTGAATGGCGGCCACCAACTAAAAAAGGATTTTTTTAAGCATTGGAACTTCTGAAAGAGTCAAATAATCGCATTTTAATACCACAAAATAATGTGGAAGAATATGCCGCCCGCCTTACCTTAAAGCACATAAACACGCCGAGTCTGTTCAGAACGCTACGGTTTTTGTAACCGCTCAGATCACTCGCAATTTCCCAAATCTGAAATGGTAGGAGAAAAGTAAACAACAGAAAATGGCATTTAAAGTTTCTTATTATTGTAAATTGTCCACTATTATTAATATAAAATTAAAGAATTTGTGCCTGCGAAAGTTGCGCGACATTGACGCCACGCGCTGTCTTCAGAAACGCGGCAATGGACGCCGCGTCGATCTCGGCGCCGCCGGAGGGATTCAGCTGAATTGGGGCGGATAGAATTCAAAAATTTGGTTTAAATGATTTCTTGGGATAAAATGGCCTTTTTGAATGGATGGAACGGAACACAACATAAATCATCCATCTACGGACCGACCGATTTACCTGTCTGAAGAGCTTCTCGTAGAAGTCGTTGTACGGCGCACACAACTCTTCGCTGGGTGACGACGACATTCGCCCGATTTGATGGAATAAAAAGGGTCAAAGGTTAGAATTTATGGTTCGCGTTTAGGAAGCAGTTTCTGGAAATAATACGCAATTCAAATTGTCGAAGACAATCTCCATCACCACTAAAATCCCCGCTCAAAAGTGGATCAAAATGCCCATGCAAATTATAAATAAATAAAAAACAAAAATCGATTCTCCCCCTTTTCCACTGCCATCCCCTTTTATGCTTCGGTTTCTGTGTGTGGTGAAAGGGTAGTGGCCCCGCCGGGCACTCAAAAAAGCAATCAATGGGAAGCACGGACAAAGAAAGGGCAAAAACGAGCCGAATTCGAAATCAGCTTTAAGAGAGACAACAAATCAAATTCAAAATTCATTCATCAATCCGTATATTTCATTCAAACAAAAAAAGAATTTCTCCGTATTAAAACAGAAACAATACCAGAATATGGTGCTAATGGCGAAAACATATATTTTGCTGATAATGAGCGAAAGTGTCAAGATCAACGGTCAAAATAAACCAGAACGACAAAAATTGCCAATTGCCAAATGCAAAATCAAAAATAAAATCAACAAATCAGTGCTGCACCACACCAGCCTCTTTGGCCATCTTTGCAAATTTCGATTGTTCATTGGCCAACAACGCGCTGGGCGTGTCGAATTCGGCAACCTTGCCTTTATCCATCAGCAACACACGATCGTAGTCCAAAATTGTGTCGAGACGATGTGCAATGGTCAACACCGTACAATGACTTGAAAAGCAAAAATTCCATTTCTTATTTTGAGAGGACAAGCCAAAAATTTTTTAGATTATAATAATAGTTTCATGGTTAAAAAAAGTAAAGCCTCAAAGTAAACTGTTGAGAACCAACCTGAAATGAGTGCGAATGCACTGTTGGATGTACGAGTCGGTTTTGGTGTCCACCGCCGCGGTAGCCTAAAAAAGCGAATTAATATTTTGTTTTTTGAGATATTCATCAATTTAAAACAATTATTGATGCTTCCTGACTTCGTCAAGAACGAGGATACGCGTTTTTTGGCGAAGAAGCGCACGAGCCAAACAGACCAACTGACGTTGCCCCTCGCTAAATAAATTTAGCAATAAATTCGCAGAAAATCTCAAAATTAAAAAGTTGGGAATTATTAAAAATTAAAGGAATTAAATCCTCAAATGTTAGAATTTTGTCATAATTACAAGGACGCCAAAAAGACTGATCGCCAACCTGAGATTCGAACCCTTTTCGGCCAACTGATATTGCAAAGTGCCCTCCAAACCGCTAACGGTCTCCTTCAGTTGAGAGTTTTCCAGCGCATCCCAAACACTGCTGTCCGGATACTCATCAAACGGGTCGAGGTTGGAGCGGAGAGTGCCACAAAAAAGAACCGGGTCCTGTCAAAGGTCAAATAAAATACAATAGAATCAAAAGTCACGCTAATCTAATCAAATGATGTTGCTTTTTTCAGAACCTGTGGGATGATAGTCAGTGCCTCACGCAAATCGTGTAGTCCGACTGTGGTGATGTCCACGCCGTCGATGAGGATTTGGCCCGATGTGGGTTCCACAATGCGGAAGAGAGCCATAGTAATTGAAGATTTGCCTTAAAAGAGGGAGTCAAACTCTCGACAACACTGTCCTCTGATTACCTGCCCCCGTTCTCCCCACAATGCCGATCCTTTCGCGTGAAGCAACTTCAAAGTTCAACCCGTTCAGAACCAAAGCGCCGTCTTCGCGGTATCGAAGGCAAAAGTCGCGGAATCGAATGCTTCCATGTGAGGGCCATTCTTCAAGGCGATCCCGTCCGAGAACACGCCAATCAGGCTCCCATTGGTTTTGAATGTATTGATTCACCCGTTCAACACACACCATTTGCACCTCCGACTCACGCCACACACGCGCAATTGAGCCCAGGTATCCGGTGAACTAGAAAAGCTGATAAAGTTAGCGAAGATGCTCGAATTTAAGAGCGTAACAAACAAACCTGATATCCGCATGCAATCACCAATGCCAGAGAGCCCAACGAAATAACTCCTTGACTGGCCAGAAAAATGGCTACCGCCACACAAATAAACACCGCCAAGTCGCTGACAATGTCAAGCCGAATCTGGAGCCATCTAAAAAGAAATAAATTTCAACCGGTAGAAGAGAATGAATGGACAGCAACATAAAAGAACAATCATAAAATTCACCGGTTGGAAAATATTTCAACGGAGAAGCTTTCGTTTACGATGTCGGTTATTCGGCAACATTTCTTCTGGAAACGTTTGACCGCGGAGAGAATGCGAATGGAATCGGATCCCGAGTAAGCATCCTCGATGAAGGAGCACAATGAAGACCGAGACTTGGTGGTCAAACGTCGAAATTGGACCGACGCAACGTTGTAAAAATGCTTAAGGGGAGGAAAATAAGTGTAAGTTGGAGGAGGAAGATTTGTTTCATCACAAACCGTGATGCAAAGGAAAATAATAAGCAGAGGAACAACGACGAAGATAAGGACGGGAATGACGATACAGATCTGAAGTCGTTCAATAAAGAGAAGCAGCGACTAGTGAACACTTACAGCGATGAGAGAATTGAATGCCTCGGCAAAGACGGCTAAGGCATACCCGACAGCAAATGGAATATTTTCGTCGATGCGGTCGATGTCGGAGCTGAGACGGTTCAGAATTCGTCCCAGGGGAGTTCGGTCAAAAAAGGCCATCGGAGAATGGAAAAGGGAAGAGAGCAGTTTGTCATGAAAAATCATGCTCGCGTGATACGCGCCAACTTAAGTCGAAATTCATTTAAAAGATTAGCATTTCAAAGCAATGTACTTGACAGAATCACGCTGGACACCCCGTCGGAAACCACTGAAAATTTGGGACTTAAGAAGGGACGAAGAGCGACGTAAACAATACCATAAACCGAGCTTAACCCTCCGTAAATGCCCAAGTTCCAGGCAGATTCCTCCTTACTGGTCGCGTTGCTCGAGGACCATTTGGCAAGCCAAACGCTGGAAAGACCCTAAAAACACTTTTCGATTGAATTAAAGGTTATGAACAATTCCTCACCTGAAAAGTGCTGCACCCGACAAAAAGACAAAGAATGAAGCCGATGGACAGCCACTTGCCAAAAGCTTTTGCATAATCCAAGTATACACGACGGGCCACCTAAAAATTAGAAAAAGTTCAGAAAAGCTGGAAAAGAAATAAACCATTCCAGTGCAGAGTTCCTCCTCTTCGGTAATTCGACCGATTAACTCGGCTGCTGACAGATTCAGATGGTACAAATTGTCATCCTGAAGCGGCTGTTGACCCGCTGAATGGAAATAGGCGGCAGATGTCATCGGCTGTTGATCGGATGTAGTCGTCAACGGCTGGCGTCGAGCAAAATGCTGTTTCAAAAATTAAAATCCAACAAAGAAAAAGAACCAAAACTGGGTTTAAAAGTGGTTACACATTAAAAAAAATTAACAAGGAATTAAAGATTCAAAAAACCCAAACTTGTTTTCTATCGGTTCCATTTGGCGAAGACGAAGTAGCGCGCAAAGAAGAGCGACTGACGCTCGTGCTGGACTCCAATCGACGGCGGAACTCGAGCAGCGAGTGACTGAGTGGCGAACCGGAAAGTTGTTCCAACACTTGTTCCAACTGATCAGCCGACTCATCTGGGAGATCATCTTCTGCAATACGACCAAATTCAACGCTTTTAGTTCTTTCCACAGCCGTTGCACCTCTAACGCTGTTCCCACGGCTTTTTTGCTTTTCAAAGTGCTTCTCCAAGTGCTCCTTCATAAGTTCAGCAAAAGGTCCCTCCGCGCGCTGTTTCAATTCGTCCAAAGTCCCCACCATATCGATTTTACCATCTGTTCTCCGTTGATTATTAGAAAACATTTCTCTTTATTCCCCCACGATCCGATTTTACCGTCCATGACCACAATCCGATCGCAGTACTTCAAGAAAGACAACGAATTCAAGGCGAAAAGACGCGTCTTTCCAGCAAGAAGTCCTTTTAATTTTAAATTACATTTTCGACACCATCCCTTTCCCCATAACTAATTTACCTC
The DNA here is from genome assembly GCA_018350325.1 of Globodera rostochiensis. Classification (NCBI taxonomy): domain Eukaryota; kingdom Metazoa; phylum Nematoda; class Chromadorea; order Rhabditida; family Heteroderidae; genus Globodera; species Globodera rostochiensis. Next base: position 2,808,503 of record JAEVLN010000008.1, on the reverse strand, counting down.
TCTGTGTGCTAATCACCCGTTCAAAAAGGTGCGCCCCAACGTGAGCATCCACAGCAGAGAGAGTGTCGTCGAGAATATACAATTCCGCGTCCATGTAAACTGCACGAGCCAAAGCCACACGAGCTTTTTGACCTCCGGAAAGATTAATACCCTAAAGGATTTTTTGAAAATGCGAGCTCCGTCCTCCAGTGTTTAAACGACCAACCTTTTCTCCAATCTCCGTCTTATCACCGGCCACCAAAAGTTTCAAATCGGCATCCATTGCACAAGCCTCCAATACTCGCCAATATTTTTCTTCATTGAAGGGCGCATCGAAGAGCACATTTCCGCGGAGCGTTTTGTTTTGGATCCACGGCTTTTGTGGCACATATCCAATGGAGGAGGCACGGACGACGCACTTGCTTCCCTCTTCATCAACCCGGTCCATTTCACCTAAACTCAAAACAAAATTAAACTAAAAATGCGCCCTTAAACCGAGAATGGCGGCCAACAATGATGACTTGCCGCTGCCCACTTTGCCCACAATGCCAATTAGCTTGCCCGCCTCAACTTCAAGCGAAATGTTGCTAAGTTGCAGAGTTGGGTTTTCTTTCTTGGAACTGCCCCAAGTGAAGGAACAACGATCAAGACTCACTGAATGGACTCATTTTTGAATTATTTTTAGAGTAGGATTAATTGACATAAAAAGTACTTACCAACCGGCTCGCCAAGTGAACTCCCATTCTCGTCCTTCCTCGTCTTCTTTCCCTCGACGCCATTATCCTGGCATCCTCGAATAATGTGACTTGGCTGTTGCTCCTCCTCGTTGAGAAATTTGACCACACGACGAACACTGACACTCGCTCTGATGGTATTGGCGAGCAATGCAGGAACCTGAGAGATGCTAAAGCGAAGCATTCCGAAGAACAGAAGCGACACAAAGGCCACGCTCGGATTCATCGCATTGTCGTAGATGATGGTATAGGCGAAGAAAGAAGCGAGGGTTGCCTGTCCAGGAAGATTATCAATTACCCAAAAGAGAATAAGAGTTCATGCCGTACAATGAGTGGAGACAACTGGAAGGACATGGTGACGGCGGCATCGAGCAAAAAAATCATACGCAGGTTTTTGACTTCCTCTCGACGCAATTTGAGGATGCGTTGCTGCATGGACTCCTCCCAGGCATAAAGTTTCAACACTTTAATGCCGCCCAGCACATCGGTGACCAGTTTCAGACGGGAATCCCTGATGGCCATCTGCTTCGTCTGCAAATAATCGGATGCGTGAGTGAGGGCTAAGAGCGGTAACAAAGACAACGAGTGAAAACAAAAAGAATTTAAAAGAAAGACGAATATTTCGAAATAATCCATTCTATTACTTGAATTAGATATTACGAAAAGGTGGCTTCTACAAGTCCGGTTGCATTGGTATAACAACTTAACCTCGTAGCTATTCATCAGCTTAGAAATCACGTAGTTCAACGGCAATGTCATGATAAGAATGACGAAGCCGTAAAGTGTGCTCACCCCGAGTACCATCCAAAGCCCAAAGAATGGAACAACAACCTTTGAATATCAATGTTATCGAATTGGTGTCAAAAAAAGTGTCGATACCATTAAAGGGCACTCCACAAAGTCTCGCAAAATGTGCCACCAGTAGGAAATACGTTGCTAAAAAGGTTCAGCCAAAATGAATTAACCAATAAATAAAACCAAACCAGATCAGTAGTCACAAGGTTGATGATTTCGCCAGTGGAATAGCTCTGTCGAGCAGCAGAAGAAAGCTTCAACGTCTGGGAGAAAGGGTTCAATATTTATACTTACGATTACCAATCTGTGCATTCTGGTTGAGATGCAAACAAACCTTTTCAAGAACTGAGCAGCAAATGAGAGAGCGCACATTGGTCTGAGCCATGAATGAGTTATAATCACGACGTGCGCTCAGCACTTTTCCGGCAAAGTCCACAAAGAAGAGCGTGCAAAGAGTCACCATGGACACCCACAGCGGGTAACCGTCATCCACTAACGAAACGATAAAACTAAAGGGAACAAACTAAGGGTAGTTTTTTTTCGTTTTTCCCCCCTTTTGCTCTTTCAAACCCCGCCCCATCCATTCCAACAAAAAAATTGTTTTTAGCTGTTCTGGTTGGAATTTTTTTATCTAAGAATATGCAATGAGCTAATAGGCTATTAAAATTGTATTATGCGACACTTAAGGAATGCAGCGTTAGCGTTCAGGCAGACCACACCGATGAGCGACAGCGTAAAAGAAGTCAACTGCCACTCCCAAGTACATTTGAACATTCGCCACACAAACGAGAATAACTTAATCGGTCCCCCTTTGTGAGTGGCATAAAATCGATCACGAAGAACTTCAGCTTGTCTTCTGAACTCAGCTCGATCAGTTTTAAATTGTCTTCGACGGAATTACTCTTTTTGCAATTCCCAGAGATCCTCAAAAGTGACGACGCCCTTGAGTCCTTTGAAGAACATTTTGGTCACATACGAATAAGTCACTGCAGAAAGTGCCGAGGCATTATCCTCAGGACAGATTTCTTTGCCGGTTGGACCGACGACTCTCTGGTAATTGGCTGGCCGGGAGTAGTCGGACTTGGCGAAAAGGAGGACGAGCGCGAGAGAAATGCCAAGATGAAGGACGGGCAACAGAGCAAAAGGCACCTAAATGGACAGGCAATTGTCAGAAGCGTTCATCGCTATAACCTGTGAAACCGAAAGACCGGGCCCGACAAAGAAGAGGACATGGCACGGGAGGAGTGAGATGAAGCGGAGAAACCAGACAATGTGCAGGAACCCGCTGGTGATGAAGCCAACTCGGACGCACTGGCCATAAGCAAGCGCAGAGAAGAGCTGAAGGAAAAGGGAATGGAATCTCCCAGGAAAAGCGAATGTGGAGACATACCGAGAAGATGAGATCGACAATCGCACCCGAACGATAATCAAGAGCCGGAAGAGGCAGCACGAAATAAACGAAAAAGATGCGGAAGAGCGAAACAAACAGATCGAGCACGGAGAGAACCTGAAAATAAGAAATCCTCGCTTTTGACTTATTACATCAACATTTGTGCATCTTTTTATCAAACGTTAAAATGTCAAACGTTTTCTGAATACGGCCTCACCCCTTTAAAAATGATCAATCGGTTTATTGGAAGACAGTTGGCACCAGTCAGGTACACTTTGGCATTGAAAATCAACCACATCAGCGACAATATGGAGCCTGCGGCTGGAATTGCTGGCAGAAGAACGTTGGCCAAACATGGAGAGACGATGTCGGAGAAAGTGGAGTTGCTCGAAATTCTGGGAGGCTAAAGAGAAATTAAGGATGACTTGCAACGTTTGTTGGTGGAATATTGATGAGATAAACTTACCAAGGGGGCTGTTGAACAGAAGAAGGAGGAATTAGAAGTATTCATCGGGTGCGACAAAAAGTTACAAATGCCATAAAATAACCTAAAACATCATTAATATGTATCAGGCGCCTAATAATTAAATCTTTCTTTTTTTCTTGAATAAATAAAACGAGGGTTTTTGTTCTATTTTGTTTTTTTGTATGTTCTTCAATTTGATACAACAATGTAGCAGCTTTGGGAGCAAGTGGTTAATTAAATGTTACCTAGGAAACTATAGCAAAAAATGATGACAATTTTGGGGGCGGGACGTTTGAGCGTTGCTTAGGCGCTGAAGTTTGGGCGCTGCTGTTTGGGTGGTTTGGGCGCTGCCGTTTAGGTGCCGCAGTTGGTGCTACTTTTAATCCATAAATATTAGGGTTGGTCACGGTGGGAACCGATTGTGGGACCCTTTTGATTTCCAAATTCGTACAAATTTTTGGTAATGAAAAATTAGAAAACCGCAATTTTTGATGTAAAAAATCAAATAAAAATAGGAAGGTTTGTTCAAACTGTGAAGAATCATTTTTGGCATTATGTCTAATACAATGTTTAATTTCTCAACAAACTCTCAAAAATTCCATCATTAGGGACGTATTTTTTAATTTTTCCAACCGAAACTCGGTTAGGCCGGTTTTACGACCTCCGGTTTCGATTTTTTACCAAAAAAGCCAGGGTTCGGTTTGGTTAACCGACCGTGACCAACCCTAATAAATTTAATTAAAATTAAATAATTGAAAATTTGCAAAAATTTAGTACCATAATATGTACATCTGCTTTGTGTAAAGAATACAACGCACATCATTCTCGCCGAAGGAGGGCTCCCGAGGTGATCAAGTGCCTTTAGCCACTTCCTTCCAACCCGAAGAAGTCGCTTTATTCCGTGGGGATCGAACTAACCTCCCCCATTCTCTATTCGTACAATTTAAATGTGATGAAAATGGGCGGGGTCCTAATTTGTAAGCACTAAACACATCAGAAAAGGGTGTGAATAATAAAAACGCAATAAAATTGACCGATGTGCTTTTTGTTAGAGAATGTTGGTAGTTTTGGCAAACTGCTACAATGTTTAGAAGTACATGATTTATTATGTAAAAGTGTAATTATTTTTTAATTAAAAGAATAAAAAGGATTTTCACTCGGGGATTAGAACCTACGATAATTAGAGTCAATTAGGTACATACAGTTAACCACTTGATCCATATGAGCAGAAAGAAACATCATTTTGCAAGAATAATTATTTCTAAATCTGTTGCCTACATTTTTTTTTAAGTTTTTCAAGTTCAGAATTGTAAATTCTCACCAAATGCTATCTTTAGGGGTGTAAAAAAGTCTCATTTTTTGAGACTGGAAACCCGAGAACCGATTCGAGACCCTAAAACCCGAGGCTTTTCGAGACTCTCGAACCTCCCTATTAGGCTTAGCTTACAAAGTTGGTCCCTGAGCTGACGTGTGTAGAGAGAGCGCACGTAGTTCCGACAGCACTCATTTTGGCAAACCTGTAGAGGGTTAGTGTTAATTTCACTTTCCGTTTTTGGTTTCGATTTAATTTTAGAAATGTTAAAAGTAATTGGTGCAAAAAAATAGTCTAATCTGTTCATAACATACCTACCTTGGATGGTGGTCAGTCAGCTTTTCGGCTGCCTTAACCTCTTTTAATTAGATACACATTGGCCCACCTTCGTTAATCCAAATGGAACACTTTCTCCTCTTTCCCAAAATGCAATTTAAAAATGGCCAATATGTTCATTTTGTGTCAGTTAGTCAACTTTTAGCGATTGAATTTCCTCCTTCCAACATTTAATTGCAAGTCTCCTTACTCAACAACACTTAGCGGGCTCAACAATAGTCCACTTGTCCAATTTCAGCATTCGCTCTGGTCCGATCCCCCAATTCTTGTCTCGATACTCCGGTATTTCCAATCCTTAGGTTGAATTACTTTAATCTCCATATTTTTGGTTGTTATGGCCAAAGGTTAATTGATGTCTTCTGCTGCAGTTTGATCAGTTGTTTCCCTTTTTGTGGGCTGTGTTGAAACTCATCTCCCCCCCCCCCCATTTTCTTCCATGAAAAGCTGTCCCCGGGAGGGAAACATTAGCAAAACCGTACATACTCATCATGTCTTCTTCTTCTATTCACATTTTCTCGTCCAATTCCGTCAGACAAACAAACAACGCAATAAACGGACGGACGGCGGGGGGGGGGGGGGAATTGGGGGTTTCATTCCACGCCATCTTCACACCCCGCTGCCCACAAAACCTTCCAGTTTCGTGCATAAACGTTTAAAGTCTTTCCCAAGTCAAAAGGCCAAATGTTTTATTTTATGTTTCCAATTTCAGGCCAATGCTTCGTCGCTACCGTTTCCATATTCCACCGTTTCCAATGACTAATCACTCCCGCGCATTATTCTTCATCCTCCTCTTCTTCCACAATCCTTTCCCCTCTGGCGCTTATTCCTCCTCGCCCGGCTCCTCATTAGTCTACCAATGTCCCATGTTCAGCTACATGTCCCCATACGCACTCAATTAGTGAGCTGTTTCTTTTTTGTGTCCTTCCCCCAGCATTCACTTCCATTCAGCTGTGGCACAGGCTCCATTTTCCATTATTACGTCTGCTGTGAGTACAACCCAACCGAATGCTGTCTCCGGCTTGAGACTTGGGCGATGTTTGTTTTTTGGTCACATTATTCATTACGAATTACCCCCCTTCGGTGTTCGAGACTTTAAATATGTCTCGACAAGAAGTTTTTCGAGTCAACTACTGAGCTTCACTGATCGGACACCTTTTCAATACCAATCGATTAACTACTAATCACCGTTCAGAATTGGTCTGGTGCTGCTTGGACTTTTGACAGTGTTGGGCTGTTTGGGATGCTGTGCCTTATGTTTTATTATCCAACGGAGGTAAAAAGAACCAAAAGCCCCAGGCAAAAGATGAATGGAAAGTTGGCAAAAGATTAATATTTTATTTCACTTTTTGGTAAGAAAGTGAAAGTGATAATCGAGGAGAAGGATAAATTTATTTGTACAAAAACTGGAATAAATTTTTTTGTTTTTGGAAAATTACCGGTGAATGTCGTCGAAGGGTAATTTATATGCAAAAACAAAAAGTTTCCTTAAACATTTGTTGAATGATTGGCGCCTTTGTCCCAAGGCAATAATTTATGCACAAATCACTAAAAAAGTCCACCAAACGCTTATCAAATTCGGCCATCGCTCGCCTGTTCTTTGTTTGGTATCTGCTGGACAAGTTCGGTCGGTTGACGGACGGATCGACAAAATCCGTTAACTTTCGGACATTTCACCAATTTTCTCCCCCCCCCCAACTTTGTCCCCACCTTTTGTTTAGTTGCTTTGCTGCTGTTGTCTGCTTCATCCCCCTCAACACCATCACAATGAAAGAGGGGATTTTGATTCACAGAAATTGTTCAATCGTTATGATTGGAGTGCCTCCTCTTGACACGACTTTTGAAAACGCACCGTCCGCGAACAAAACAACAAAATCCTCGCCTCAACTTAAATCGCAATTCATTCATTTGGCAGTCTCTTCTTCTTTCATTTCACAGCACACTCAGATCAAAATGAGAGCCGCCGATTCATCGTCTCTGAGCCGTTTGTACGAGTCCGAATTGCTCCATTTGGACTCGAATAAAGCTGCTGCTGCTCTCCACAAAGAATTGGTCTCCATGCGGCGATTGGCATTTTTCTGTGTGTCTATTTCCGTTGCCGTTACCTTCTTGGGCACCTTTCTCGTGCCATTCCTCTACAATCAGATCCAATATGTGCATAGTATGGCACAGGACGAGATGGAGTTTTGCCGATCTCGGACGACGACCATTTGGAGGGAAATTGGAAGAACGGAGGTCTGTACGGACTAAAAACAAAAGATGAATTTGACTGAATTTGATCAACTTTGAATCAGCGTGTGGCGGGATCAAAACAAAAGCGTCAGACGAATGAGAGGCTGAAATGTTGCGGTTGTGGAGTGGGGACGGAAGGTTGGAAGTATTCAGAAAATAAAGCCGTCCACCTCTTTTCCAGGGATTCCCGGATTGCCCGGAACGGATGGGCAGGTTAGAGTCTCAGAACCTTTTTAAGCTAATCCAACACAACCTGACATTGAAGGATGGCCAAGATGGTCAACAAGGAATTCCCGGATTAGACTCAATACCCTTCGACTTCCCAGTTCCATCACAACTCCAACCTCAAGTAATAGCACTCAGTTAGAAGGGGGCTTTCTCTCATCCCTCTAGACTTTGTGGACATTCCGTTTTAGAAAAACATTTGAATTTTATTGATGCGATGAGTGAAGGAAGCCCACCGCTGTGGTGAAAGTCCAAATTCCAATCATCAGTTTAACTTCACTTTAGCAATGGTGTTTTGTGTGTGAAGAAGCTGTCCCGGGCCCAATTGGACCGCCCGGGAAGAGGGGGCCGAAGGGACGAGGTGTGCTTGGCAAACAAAAAGTTGAACCCCAACTAACCACTTTTGCGTAGATGGGATTGACGGAGCACCGGGTGCGGACGGAATTGCGGGAGAGCAGGGAATGATCGGAATCCACGGACCCCACGGGGTGCCAGGTTTATTGAAAAGCACAAAGAAGAGCTGTCTCAATTGCAATTTAATGTCTCAGGATTGCCCGGAAAGCAGGGAAAGCCCGGCACTCCCGGGTTGTGGTTGGATATGCCAGGCTCTCAAGGTCCCCCGGGATCACCAGGACCGTCTGGATTGCCCGGTGCATTAAAAAACAGGGAAGTTCATTCCAAATAAATGGCAGGTGCTGTTGGCCTCCCCGGCGAGTCTGGACGTCCAGGAGAGGATGGACAGCCCGGAGAGGGTGGGCATAATTTGTTTGGGGGGTGCGTCCTTCAAATCTCACGGGTTGTCTTTATTGGCATTTTCTGCTGATAGTTCTCAAAAATGGTTGTGCCTGATCTAGTTAATATATACCCCTTTCTGAGAGCCCAATTTGTTGAAATGATCAGAAAATGTTTATTCTAACCGTTGGTACCTTTGAGTGGGAGATCCGGGACCGTCGGGAAAGAGGGGAGCCAATGGAGAGCCGGGCGTGCGCGGGACTGGCGGATATTCGGGTGGATCCGGACGTTGCGATCACTGCCCAGTGAGCGCTAAATGTCGCGAGTTTGTGGGTACAATACATAAAACTGCTCAGATGCCGAGAACCGCTCCCGGGTATTGAGCCCGGAGAGAAAAGCAATGGACGGGAAGAAGCGAGAGACGGTCGGAGAGCAAACAAACAAACGGAAGACGGCTCTAACAATGAGGGCGACCGTTACTCAATTCATTCCGTCCGATTCTTTCCTCACTTTTTGTAACAATTGTTAATGAACTTCTCTGTGAACACCAACAAAAAAGTCCAGTCCTTATACACATACAACCGAAGTGGGGCACATACAGACAAATCTTAGAAGTTAAGGGCAATCGGCCACTCTACATATTACCTAAACTCAATTTCTCGAAAAAATTGAATGAGTTTGAAGGTGGAAATGGTTCTCCAATTCAAACAACTTACAAATTATGTACCTGTTTTACAACACTTATATATATTTATTTGGTGCACAAAAAGACGATAATTTGTTTCCGGTCGATTCGCCTTTTGGTTTTTGGACGATTGACTGGCCGAACGAATATGTGGTGGCTTCCTTCCTGCTGCTGCTGTGATGTTTTTTTACAACAAACAAATTAATTTGATTTTTCTCAAAACTTATACAGTACCCCATTTACCGGTATTGGATTTGCACATTAAGCAATACAGTACCTAACGCCTTTCGTAATAATTGTCTTGTGAGTCGGCCGCCGCCCTCTGACTGCCTGAACATTACAATGCAACCACTAATCACTAACTAATCCATTTTATTCCTCCAATCCATCAGCCTTCCCCACGGGGGGGGGGGGGGATATGGAACCGGGGGGGGGGCTTTTCTGCAGTAAAAAAGATGGGAAGTGAGAGGGTGGGTGGTGGTGTCGGTTCGGCTATCCAATTTCATTTCCACAGTGTCCCCAAATGAGTTTTAGTTTTCATTCCCTCCCTCTCTCTCCTCCCGCCTTCTTTTTTCGCTAATTTCAGTTAATTGCTGTATTAAACATAGGTAATAATAGTCAGCACACATGTTGTTTACATGAGTGAATTGTTTTTCTTCTCTTTCTGATAATTTCACACAGGTAGGTACATATACTTGTGCTGTTCGCGGACGTTGTGTCTCCAATTACTGAGAACTTTTACGAATTCTATTTTTCTACTCACATTTTCGCCTTACATTAGCTGACATCGCGAACTCCGGCTAATGTTCATCTCGACACTCCTCTCCCGGGTTGTCATTCTCACTGCGGGCACTCTCTATCCGGTCTATCGAAGTTATAAAGCCGTCAGAACCAAAGATGTGAAGGAATATGTAAAACTTTCTAATGGATTTTTTAATTAAAATAACTTAATACTTTCTAGGTGAAATGGATGATGTATTGGATTGTTTTTGGAATTTTTTGTGCTGGTGAAGCAGTGGCCGACATTTTGCTTTCTTTTTGGTATTTTTTTTTTTGTTGCTTTTTTTTTAATGTTGTAATTGTGTATTTTTAGGTTTCCATTTTACTACGAATTGAAAATCATTTTTGTTTTTTGGTTGCTCAGCCCGTGGTTCTTTTTTTGACGTTTAATTCAATTGAGAAAATATTATTTAGGACCAGAGGCGCTTCGATTTTATACCGAAATTGGGTGCATCCAATGTTTATGAAACACGAAGAAGAAATTGACACTTTCCTGGAGCAAGCCAAAAATGAGTCTTACAAGCAGGTTTGGTCTTTTTATGGCTTTTTCTTGGAGAAATAAAGGTGGAATTAGGTCCGTGACTTTACTAATTTTGGCTAATGCATGGGTCGAATATAAATTTTTAAATATTTAATACGCTTGATAATTGAAAATCGAATTCTTGGTAATTCCTTGATTTTTTTTAAATATTAAAGGAAATTTCCTTTAATGCGTTTTCAGGTAGTCAGTCTTGGAACTCGCAGTTTGGCTTGTGCGCGTGACATTGTGGCCACCGCGGCACTCCGTGGGGCTGCGTTTGGCCATGTTCAACTTGCCGATTTGCACCGTTCGTACAGCACCGGCGACATTAGCAATGCGGGGAAGGGCGGAGAAATGAGAAAACGGACGACAACGACGACGACTGTGGTCAGCCAAAAGCAAGCGACTGCACTCATTGAAGAAGAGGAAGAAGAGTTTGGCAATGACGAGGCACAGGTTCGAACATGGACCGGCTCCTACGACGAACTTGGACGCGTAGTGGAATACCCCGTGCTCGAGACGAACGAAACAGTTTGGGTTTCTCATTAAGGGGGAAAATGTTTAATTTTTGCATTTTATAGTTAAAGAAGATCAATGATGAGGAAATCGTTGTCATTGAGGTCGTTTAAAAAGCTTGTGCAATTTCCTCATTTATTATATTTTATTAATGAATTTTAAGGATCCCATCGGTTCTAAACCCCGTCGCTCGGGCTCTTCGTCCCGTCGAAGTCGGTCGCGTTCCCGCAAAAACAACGCTGAAGATCTGAGTGTTCAGTCGGAATACGCGTCGAACACACTTCCCCGTCGGAGTACTCGCTCAACAACTCGCGCGGGTAACAACAACTGATGAGCAAAGAAGGACAAACGAGTGAATTGGCAAATGGGTTGATTTTTTGTTTTATTTTGTAAATAATAGTGTAATACAATATTTACTTATCGCTATAAATCACACACAAAAATTTGAGAATTAAATGATTGGGGCGCGCGACGAAGTTGAAAAAGTTTAAAGCACAAGATTAATTATTAACGTTTTATTTGACAACTTTTACAATTACGTCCGCTTCCCGACGGATTGTGCACATTTTCCGTGTTTTTTTTTGTCAAATCCTTTGTAAATTTACTCAAGATCGCACATATTCTTTCCTGTTTTTGCCGTTGTTTCCTCACAAAGGTTTGATGGCAACTTTCATTAATTTTCTTCGATTTATTGTTAATTCCCCCTCCCCCCCCCCTTTTCTGTCATCGGCTGCTGATTCTCTCCACTTCCAATGCAATTTGATTCTGCTCTCTTTTATTTTTAAGGTTCTCAAATTTGCTGGATGAAAAACGGAGGAACAAGCGGCGTAAGCAAATCCGTGTTGATTCACATTCAAATCAATTTGCGATGTATTGCGCTTCTCCGTATTTTTCCATTGTTTATTTTTGTATCTTTCACTTTCCTATTTGTGAAAGCCAGTGTGGATATCTTTTTTCTAACCAATTTTTCTAATAATAAATTTTAAATCCGTTACAAATCCTCCCCTTTCCTAATGCTCTTTTGGTTACAATTAGGCAAATGGGGGGGGGGGGGGTGAGGGTGAAGGGGCAAAAGTAGAATTTGCCGGATAATACAACCTATGGGATGGGGTGCGCGGATTTGAGCGGATGAGGACGGGAGGGGGGGGGGGGGGGGGGGGGGATTTTCCGCCGATTGATGAGCTGTGGATGGCCGTGGTCGACCTATCATCGCCGGTGTCAAAACATTCCATCCGCGTCTCCCAATTAACCAACGCCTCTGCTGTCGGCTTTCTCTCACCATCTCTTCCCACCCATTGGACCGAGTCTCATCTCTTCGCCCCTCCCTCCCCCTTTTTGCTCGATCAATTTTTTGTCCATCCTCGGCAGACGGACTTAATCAGCCAATACGGCGAAGAAAGGCGATGACCATCAGAGAGACTATGGAAGAAACAGCAAGAAAAGTAAGGAACGAGGAGGAGGAGGGTGGTTATATGATTTGTTGAGAATGGAATGGACGGGGGGGGGGGGAACGGAGATGGACGCGACGGATTTACACATAGTTGGTGGAGAGTGGCTGGAGAAGGGGAGTAAAACAGAGAAAGCCATTCGGAAAAGGTTGACAAACGCAATTTTGGGCTTTTCTCATATTTAAATTATACCAATTCTTTTCTGCTGAACTCCCTCCGCCCCCAGTGAATTCATAGGAGGCGTAAAATGCTGCCGTAAATTGAGAGTCGCCTTCTGCCTTTTCAAACTAACGACGGATGCAAAAAGAAAGAAAGACAATGTTTTGTTGTCCGAAGGGGGGGGGGACGGATCTGCTGGGGTGGATCTTCTTCATCCCCTCCCCTCCCCCCCCCCCCCCTCCCCGTCTTTTCTCTGTTCTCTCTCTCGCACATTTGTTCATTCTCTTCTATTCGGTTGCAATTTGCATCCACCAGCAGTTCTTTCTGACAATGCCTCGCATCTTATTTGTTAATTAACGGATTGGGACAGTTCAGCGTCACCCACCATCGCTTCTCATAAGCCCAACTGTACCAGCAGAGAATCCGCTTTTACTATTTGGGCTTTTTAAACGGACGTTTCTTTAAATAATCCGTTAATTTTTTCAAACTAAATGACACAAAGCCAAGTGATTTTCTTTAAAATTTGTCCATTTCCATAACGAATGCTTTGCAATTCTAAGATCCTTTTTAGGCCGTGTTCTTTATTATCTTCGGTTTCCTTTTTCATAAATTTTCATTGTTAGCCTTGCTTTATAAGCTATGAAGGCCACTGATTTTATATGTTCGCTTCACAGCCAATCCCAAGCTGTTAGCGTCGAACTGACCCTTTCTATTCGATATAAAACATCGAATTTGTCCCTCATTCCCTTATCATTTCATAAACTCGTCCTTTCTTTGCGTCTCTCTTTCCCATAAACACCGATAGAACAGCATAAAACTGTGAACGGTAAATGTTGCTGGTTTTTTAAATTTAATTATATTTTGCATTTTTAATTTACGTCATAAAATAGAAAAGAATCGAACCATAACCATGGAGTACAACAACACTGACAATTAAATATTTGCTAATACTCACATAAGTGGATAAGTATTATCCTATATTAATTAATTGATATTACAGCAGTGATGAGCAGCCTTCCAAATTTGAATACTGCTTCACTGAACTCCACTTCGAACGGATTTTGGGAAATTGGTAATAATTATGATGTACATGTCGGGCTCTGAGCTTTAGGCTGGACAAAACTGGGTTATCCAGGGCTGTATCCGGAATACGGGGTAAGATTTTAAAAATTCGAAAATAAACCAAAAAATATCGAGTTTTTGCTAGGTCAATTTGGAAACTTCCAAAAATCCCAAAATCATTTCATTTTTGGCGAAGTGTATTACAAATTTTAAAATTATAATACATTTAATTAGTAAGATGTTTTTTAATAATACAAAACTTGTCTTTAAGGAAGTTACAAAGCAAATGTGCAACGGATTCACCGCGGCTCTGACCAATTGGACGAACTCTCCAGATTTATCAAAGAAAGAATGACCATCGAGAATAAGTGAGCCCATCGAATTAGCATTTAGGAAATTTTTCTTTAAGTTATGCTAAGCATTTGGAGCGGTGGAATGACGATTGGTGCCATTATTCGGAGAAGCATTTGACGGACGGGTCGATGAAGCATTCTTTTGCTTTGATTTTGGACGAGAGCAGGGAACTGGCCAAAGTCCACTCGTCGGTTAAAGAACGCTTCAATGACGAGGTGGGTTAATTACGATGAAATTAATTATTGGAGTTTTGTAATTACAGGTGTTGAAGACCATCGAATTGTTTAAACGGGACAATTACCATCGTTCGACGTTTCGCGGTTTCAGAGAAGCCAAAGAAGTGGAGGACGAGTTCGAGAAGGCGCAGAAGCAATGGAAGAAACTGTTCGAGCGGGTGGAGATGGCAAAGCGCACGTACCATTCGGCGGCCCGAACAGAAAAATCGACGTACATTCAATACATGAACTCCAAGACGGACAGTGCGCAGTCAGACGGGTCGGAGGATAAGGCGCGAGAACGCTTTGACAAATGCCATCAGGAGGTGGCCTCGGAGTAAAAAATTGATGTTTTTAAAAAACGGACTTTGAGGTGACAAAAGCGCGTACCGCGTACGGGCAGCTGTTGAAGGAATTAACGTCTTACAACGGCGTTTACATGGAAAATGTCTGATTATTTTTATTTGTTTATTTTTTGCAAATGTTTTCGCTTCAGATGGCATTTGTGTTCGAAAAGTGTCAACAGATGGAAATGAAGCGGCTTCGATTTGCTTTGGAAATGCTTTCCGGGATGCAAAAGATCCTCGTGGATTTAGTCAACCCGCCAAAGTCGGTAGATCTTTCAAAGGCGCTAAGAATAATTATGAAATTTTTTAGTCATGAATTTACTACTTTTTCTTATTGTATTTAAAAAAAGTTTGATGATCAAACTCGAACGAATTGCATTTCCCCATTTTTACGTGAATTGCTCAGACTCGTCCAATTGCACGCCAAACTGCGCCAGCACTTTCTGTCGACAACGGACGCGAGCATCGGCGAAGATTTGAAGCGTTGGTCTCTCCACCACGGTGTGGACTGCTCGACGAAGTGGCCTCAGTTTGAGGAGTACAGCGCCGACTTTCGGCACTTTTCTGGTTCGAAGACGAGACGGGAACAGCAAAAGCACCAACAGCAGTCGGAGACGACGGTGGTGTTAACGAAAAAAGTGATGAAGGACGAGGACGAGTCGCCGCAAAGTGGAAGCCGATTCCGAAGCTATGTGAGCGAAATGGGTGAGGACGGAGGGGCGGATGGGAGCATCGGAGTTCGGACGGGGGACAATGGCGGAGGACGACGCAATCCTACAACCAAAGTGACTGGTTAATGGCCGACATTTTGAAGTCGTCCGTACACTTAAGCAATATTCAATCGACTCCCAACGATCGGTGTCAACTTCAAAATCGAGCCGATCGCAAAGCGAAAAGCCTTCCCGAAATGTTGGCGGCGTCTCCTCGGGACATCAACCGTCGACAGACATTAACACCAGCCGAATACTCGTGAACAACACGAACACGGCCCAGCAACAGAAACCGGCCGTTGTCGTCGATTCGCTAACTGTCGACCTTTTTCCGATGGTCACTCCACAGAATAAAGGGCGGCAATCGGCGGGGAAAGGAAATGAACAAAATTGTGCAGCAAATGGAAATGGCCACGGCATTTTGGTCGGTTTTTTGGGGAAAGGCAAACAAATAGTATTTTTCAGGCATGGACACGGTTATGAATTTCCTTAACCGTAACCGCCCGTCCTCAAACACTTAGAAACGTTAACCGTCCGTAACCGCCCGTCTTAAAAATCTCATAACCGTTAACCGCCCGTAACCGCCCGTCCTCAAAATCTCATAACCGTTAACCGCCCGCGGTTATCCGCGGTTAACCGCATTATTTAAAAAAATCAATAAAGTTTTCCAGATTTTGAACAATCGATTTTTCAAAACTATTTTTTTCCGATCGTGATGTGGCGTCCTTCTAAAATTAAATCAAAATTGATGTGTATTGAACTTAACAAGTGATTTTTATCAGATTTTGTCAATGAATAAAATTTTTAAATCTCTTTCTAACACTTTCATGATTAAAATCTAACAAAGCGCGACCGATCAGAGAAATTTTTTCTGTGTTTTTTACGCTTTAGATTTATAAAATATTTTTTGGGAGGTGTGGGGGTTCGGCGGTGCCGATAGGCGCCGCCGAGAGAAAAAAATTGAATATTTACCGACTTATGCTAAGAAAAATTGTCAAATTTAGGTGATTGAACGTTTTAAAATGCACTAATTATTTATGTAAACACTTAGAATTTTACTTTTTATAGCTAAAATTTTTGTAAAAAATTGTTTAGAATTTTACTTTTTATAGCTAAAATTTTTGTAAAAAATTGTAAGAATACTAAAAAGGAGGGATATTAAAATGTAAATAAAATGATTACAGCGGATGGGGCTAGAACCTAGAACAAATAAAATCAGTCGAAGAGTTTCACCACTAAGCCATTGGATCGATTAATTAATTTGGTGAAATGTGAATAAAAGTCAAAGAAATTATAAGGCAAATCATCTCAATCCTCAGCAGCCAAAAAATAACGGATACGACGGTTAACCGCGGTTTTGAGGTCATAAACGTTAACCGTCCGTAACCGCCCGCCCTCAAAATCTCATAACCGTTAACCGCCCGTAACCGTGACCTTTTAAATTCCATAACCGTTAACCGCGGGTAACCGCGGTTACGGGTAACCGTGTCCATGCCTGGTATTTTTATCGAACAATTTCATATTAACTTGTTTTTATGGATTTGTACATTTAAGCGTCAGGAGATTGGAGAGCATTCAATTGCGAATGGAAAACATAAGGACTCGGAACCAACGGCACGCCAAGAAGAAGCCGAATTCATTTCTGACCATAATGCGGCCGAGGAGATGGACAGGCCGAACTCGACGGACGACAACATCCCAATTCCGCCGCCTTTACCTGTCGGACCTGCGAAGGCACTTTACGATTATGAGCCAATTGAAGGGGACGAAATTAAACTCGTCAAAGGTTTTTTCGGGCATAAATGTTGATTTTGTTCTTCAATGCTTTCCTTTAAGGCGAATTTGTGGACATCATTTCGGGGCCCGACCATCTCGGATGGTGTTTGGGTGCAAAAAAGGACGGGAGCACAGGCGCGACTTTCATTTGGCTAATTCAAATTTGTTTAATTCCGCCAAATTTAGGTTTATTTCCCGCCGGTTATGTCATTCCGATGGGAACAAATGAAGGCCGTCGTTGTTGATTTGTTGCTTAGAATCTTCTCGAAGGAATTGAACTGCCTGAACATTGCCTTTTTGTTGCTTCTTCCCCATTCCTCATTGTGTGCAATTGTTCGATTGTGTCAATTTCATTTTTTCAATTGTCTTCGCAATGACTAAAACATATATATGGCTTATTGACGAATGGACATCTGCCGAATAGAGAGCATTTTATTCCGATTATTGTCACAATAATCTCCGTCATTTCATTTTTGGTGTTTGTAAACAGTTTAAGAAAGAAGCAATTTGGGTTAAAGGAATGATGGATCGGTCAGTAAGGAAAGAATAGAGTTGGGGGGGGGGACCCGTTTTTCTGATTTCTTTTTCGAATGCTTTGTTTGGTCCGATTAATCTCGGTTTACTTCATTAGCCTCGTTCTTGGCCCCGCCGGCCTGTCCGTCCTCCCGCCGGTGGTCATCCTGGTGTCCATGTACGCCTCGTCTTTGCTGTCTCGGATGTAATGCACCCCGGGCAAACTCAGCACGGACTCCTAAAATAATTGCGTTTGGCTGGGGGGTACTGTAATGGAGGCGCGGATACCGTATCCGACAGGGAGAACAATTGCGCGGGGAAACAGTTCAGCATCGGCTGGCTCATTGCGTCGACCGCCGATATTCTGTACTTCCCTTCGTACTGTAAAAGTAAAACTGTACGACCGACCGATGAAATATTTCTATTTATAATAGTGCTTATTTGTTTTAAATTTAAAAATAAAAAAATAATTTAATAAAATAAACAAAAAAACGATGTGTCGTTGTTCTGAAACAACAAATGTTTTCCCCCTTTTAAATAAGATCCATTCACTCATTGGACAGCGATTGCCAACGCCCGCCTCACCTTTAACAGTTTGTGCAATAAGTCGGCACGTTCGGGGTTGATCCGAGGAGGGTTCATCAACGGTTTGGCGTTGTGTTGTCGGAATTGACTGTTTTGAAATGTTTGGAGGGCGCAGAGGTCGGGATGGACTATTGGAGATGGCGTGCCAAGCTTTTGGAAGATCAGGTGCAATTGCTCGTCAGACGTACTGCCGGGGAACATTGGCTGAATCATTCGGGAATATGAGATTTTCTGAATTTGGACTGTCCTTAAAATCAAATTGAACGATGGACTGACCCGAATCCTTCCGGATTTCACAGGTCCGCCCTGCCCAAGCTCACCTTATGGAGAAGCATCTCGTAGAGAATGCAGCCCACTCCCCACATGTCGATGTGTGTGGAGTAATCCGTGGAGCCTGGAAGAATGGAAAGGATAATGTAAAACGTCAACGATCGATTAACGGCATTGTTCACTTCCACACCGTGCTTACCGAGCAGTACATCGGGCGGTCTGTACCACAGCGTGACCACTTCATTGGAGTACGTTTTGGTGGGCACCGACTGCGCCCGGGCCAGACCGAAGTCGGCCAACTTCAGTTCACCCGCCCGGTTGATCAACAAATTCTGTGGCTTCAGGTCCCGGTGCAAAATCCGCCGACAGTGACAATATGCCAACCCGCGCAGAAGCTGCACTAGGAACAGCTTCACGTTGGCGATGCTGATCATTCCGTCCAACTCCTCCATGTACTCCCTCAGGTCGCGTTCCACGAATTCGAATACCAAAGTCAAGATTCTTAAGATTGGAAGTTCTCAAATTGGGTGGCAAGAAGTGTCCCACCTGTCCGTGTACACAATGTCGTGGAGAGTCACAATATTTGCGTGTCGGAGGTTCCTGAGCAAGGACACTTCCCGAATTCTGAATGCTTTTTGAATTTATTTCCACAAATTCCCCAGTGGCCTTACGCGGTACACGGCGCCCCCTCTTCGTGTTCCAGCCGAATTTCCTTTAGTGCCACATTTTTGCCTGTCAACAAACTCTTGCCCAAGTAAACGGTGGCGTAAGTGCCCTCGCCCAAGTCGAAGATCTTCTTGTACGTCTCCAACTTGCCGAACCCGATTTCGTTCAGCGACGCCCTCTTGCTCTTCCGTGTCAGCGGATTGTCCAGTGTGGGCGTGCGGTTCAATTTGTCGATCACATTTTGGGGCAGCCGAATGTCCGGCGGCAGTGACAGCCGCTTTTGGATGTCTTGCTTAAGTGAATAGGGGGGCTTAACGCCCATCAGACCAATTAAAAGCCCCGAACTTTGGCATGGCACTTTCTTGTAATGTTCGGCATACATTGACTAATTGTCAATTTTCCGGAATTGTTTGCTTTTCTCTTTCACCAAAATTCCATTTTTTCCATCAAAATTTATTTCTTTTTCGAAATGTGCCTTTCTTATTCATTTCTTTTCCTTTCTTTCCATCATTCGCCTATTGATAAAATTGGTTGTGGATGGATCCGTGGGTGCTTTTCCTAATAATAATAATAAAAATGAAAAAATGGTCTCTAATTGAAGACATAAAATTTAATCAAAAAATGTCTTTTGAGGGGGGGGGCAATGCCATGGCAACGACCAAAAGTGTGGAATTGCCGTCTCCGTTAACTAAAAAATTCATCAACTTTGACTGATCCAATTTATGATACACTTTCACTTATTCGTTCATTCCAAAGCGATCCTAACTCGCTTAGCTGATCACCTCCGACCCGATCAGTGTTCAATTCCAACTTTCCCGATCCGATCAGTGTTCAATTCCAACTCCCCCCGATCAGATTGTCCAATTCCAATCACCTCGCTCCAGCGTCTGTTCGGCTTCTGGCGCAGTTTAACCTTCGGAATGTATTCGGCCTTCGTCGTCTGGCGTCCGTCCGCCACCGACGTCAGCGTTCCGCCTCCGCTGGGGCCTCCGGCCGACTGATCGCTCGTGCACGGGGACACTTCGATGCTCTCCCCGTCCGAGCCGAGGGCATTGATCTCGTGGACAACGGCTAAAAAGCACAAATAAAAACAGAACATTATGTTTTTGGGGTCTTTTATTTTATCCGAAAGTGTTTTTACTTCTTAAAATTACCCCCCGGGGGATTGATTACAAAGGGAGACGGACGATCGGAGCGGCCCTCCGTTGGGCCCGGCCATTCCCGCGTAGCAACTCTGGTGCATCATCCGACTCCGATCGGCGCCCGTCCCCGTCGCCACGTTCATGAAGCGATTGTGCCGATGGCGGCGTTTGGAGAGGAACAGCTGCAACCAGTCGGAGAAGGTGGCGTTTAGGGGCCGTCTCCGCCGCTTTGTCGGTGCCGTCTTTGTGGCGCCCTTGTCCTGGTCGTCCGTTGACGAGGAGTGCCATCGGGGCAGGACGGAGGACCCTTTCGGCACTTTTGAGGGGGGCACTCGCGCCGTTTGAATTGTCGGCTCCTGAAAGTTTGTAGCCTAACCAAAATAACGCTTTGTTTGCTCGAACCAAAATAGTCAAATCCTCCTCCTCCTCTTCGTCCTCCTCCGCCTCGTCCATCGCTTCCCCCTCCTCGTCGTCTTCTTCAATTCGCCCCTTCGGCGACGACAACTTCAATTCGCCCATTTCGCGCTGAGTCAACTCGCAAAAGTCGTGAAAAGTGATGGACTTGGACAGCTCGCTGCCGCCGGCACAGCCGCCGAATATCCGACTTTGAGGGCCCATTAATTGTGACGACAAAAATGCAAAAATATTGTGGAAATGGAAATTTTGTTGCGGCGGTCTTCGATCGCTCACACAAAATGCAAAATTCGCTAACAAATTACGCTCCGTCTGCTGCCGATGTTTGTGCCGTCGCCGTTGGCACCGGTCGTTGCATTTTGTTCCTTCGAATTGGGGGAGGGGGAGGGAACGAATGAATAATGCCCTTTTGGCGCTGAATGAGCCAATTTGTTGCACCAAAGTGACGCCAATTGTGTGGGATGAAAATTGGAGACGAGGGCCACAAATTCACGCATTTTGAGGGTTTGTGAGGGATTCGGTAGGGGGGATTCGGGGAAGGGGGGGATTTGGGGAAGGGGGGGGATTTGGGGAAGGGGGGGGGGATTTGGGGAAGGGGGGGGATTCGGGGAAGGGGGGGGATTTGGGGAAGGGGGGGGGATTTGGGGAAGGGGGGGGGGGATTTGGGGAAGGGGGGGGATTCGGGGAAGGGGGGGGGATTTGGGGAAGGGGGGGGGATTCGGGGAAGGGGGGGGGATTTGGGGAAGGGGGGGGGATTCGGGGAAGGGGGGGGGATTTGGGGAAGGGGGGGGATCGGGGAAGGGGGGGGGATTCGGGGAAGGGAGGGGGGATTCGGGGAAGGGGGGGGGATTGGGGAAGGGGGGGGGGATTCGGGGAAGGGAGGGGGGATTCGGGGAAGGGAGGGGGCGATCAGGGGGGGGATTCGGGGAAGGGGGGGGGATTTGGGGAAGGGGGGGGGATTTGGGGAAGGGGGGGGGATTCGGGGAAGGGGGGGGGGATTCGGGGAAGGGGGGGGGGATTTGGGGAAGGGGGGGATTCGGGGAAGGGGGGGGGATTCGGGGAAGGGAGGGGGGATTCGGGGAAGGGAGGGGCGATTCAGGGGGGGGATTCGGGGAAGGGGGGGGGATTTGGGGAAGGGGGGGGGGATTGGGGAAGGGGGGGATTTGGGGAAGGGGGGGGGGGATTCGGGGAAGGGGGGGGGGGATTGGGGAAGGGGGGGGGATTCGGGGAAGGGGGGGGATTTGGGGAAGGGGGGATTCGGGGAGGGGGGGATTTGGGGAAGGGGGGGGGATTTGGGGAAGGGGGGATTCGGGGAAGGGGGGGGGATTCGGGGAAGGGAGGGGGGATTCAGGGGGGGGATTCGGGGAAAGGGGGGGGATTCGGGAAGGGGGGGGGGATTCGGGGAAGGGGGGGGGGATTCGGGGAAGGGGGGGGATTCGGGAAGGGGGGGGATTCGGGGAAGGGGGGGGATTCAGGGGGGGGGGATTCGGGGGGGGGGAAATTCGGGGAAGGGAGGGGATTCAGGGGGGGGGGGAATTCGGGGGGGGGGGGAAGATTCGGAAAGGGGGGGATTTGGGGAAGGGGGGGGGGATTCGGGGGGGGGGGGGGGAAGATTCGGGAGGGGGGGGGGGTGGATTCGGGGAAGGGGGAGGGGGGGGGGAAAATGTTTAAATATTAATGGTGGACAATGTAAAAGCGTTAACCGCCCGTCGTTTTGATGAAAGGGACAAAAAGAATAAATAAATTCTTAATGGACTAACTGAACGACGCCGACGGCGTCCAAATGTGTTGTTGTGAGTAAAAGAGAGAACTTGTCTCGTCAGGTACTATAAAATAATGCGGCCAGCAAAAGAGCGAAATGCACAAAAATGGGGGGGGGGAGGGATAATGAGCAAAATGATTATAAAAATGTGTCCCCTCAGGGGACAAAAAACGCGGAATAATAAAAAGAATGAATTGGGTTTGGGAAATGAATGAAAGATGAAATGAGCAAAACAAATGCATTCAGAAAATGTGTCGGGGGAGAAGTGGACTCGAGAATCTCGAGACGAGGGCAACGGGAAGGTGCAGCAGAACCACTTTTATGCTGTAGCAGAGAGGTTCAAATTGGATTAGGCGAACCCTCCGGGAAATTCCCCGGGCACAAACTCTCCAACAACGAACACGACGAAAGAAGTCCGAGCAGAAACAGCCCAAGGAGGACGGACGGAGCGGGGCTAATTGGCTTATGCAGCTGGTCAGCCGAAATTGGGGCAGGGCATTTGGGGGGGGGCGATGGTCAAATGAATGAAACGGTCGACGGACGGAGTGATGACGAAAAGCAATGTCCGGAAGAGATTCTGAGGGAGGGAGGAAGGCATAACAGACGGAAGAATGGATGAGTGGAATGGAAGCATCCCAAAACTGTGCCATAATTGGCTCTGATTCACAGAAGGCGACAGCTCCCCCCCCCCCCCCCAATTGACGGTTTGTCGTTAACTCTGAAGAGTCCTCCCCCCGTAATTATGCATCCTTCGACCGTTTCTTCGTCCCAAATGCAAATTCAATGTGATGCGGGAAGAGGGCACGGAGGGGGAGCGGGGGGCGGGGGGAAAGGGCACTGAGGGGGAGGGGGGGGCACGGAGGGTGGGGGGAGAGGGGGGGGGAAGGGCACGGAGGGGGAGGGGGGGGGGAAGGGCACGGAGGGGGAGGGGGGGGGGGGGGGAAGGGCACGGAGGGTAGGGGAAGGGGGGATGTCCCCTCTCGCTCGTAAGCCAAACACCTCCGGCCACAGCGCTTGACTGAGCCCACGACGGATGGATGAGATTGGCGGACGGACGGGGAAGGCGAAAATTGCCTGTGACAAGCGCCAAACACTAATTTGGAGTTGGAGGATGGGAGGAGAGGGACATGGCCGACGGAAGAAGAGAATGGAATGGACGGGGGAGGGGAAGAAGGGGGGGGGGATGAATGGTTGATGAAGCCCTCCCCCCCCCCCCCCTCTCGACATTAAGGACGGCCGGACCAAAAACAGTCCTCGGGATGGAAGAAGCCAAAGGCGGGACGGGCGGACGGATGGATAAAAAAGGACGCAGCGGACGGGACTCGGTCGGATGTGTGGGATTTGGGGCGGCTTGGGAAAAATCGATGGGAAAGAGTTTTGGTGGGGGGGGGGAGGGAATTTGGATTTTATGGAGGATTTGGGGATGTGAGATGAATGGAAAAAGGGGAAAACTAAACGGGAAGAAGGAAAGTGGGGGGGGGGGGGGAGGGAATGGTCACGCAAAGGCACCGAGGCATTTTTGGGGAATTCTTAAACGAATGGGGAGATGAAAAATGAGACGAAATTGAAAGGATAAGGAATTTGAGGAAAAAAGCGCATTTGGGAGGAAACGGGAAAATTTTGGACGAATTTGGTAAGAGAATGGAAAGATGGGAGAGAATTGGTGGGGGCAGGGGAGGGGAGGGGGGGGGATTCCTTTGGGGGGGGGGGGGTTCGATGGCAAAGTCCCAGAATATCCATGCCACCTCAAACACTAAAATAACCTTTTGAATGGCCACTTTGGGCCCATTTGCGACCATCGCCTCACCCATTGTGCCCTCGGGGGAAGGCTCTATTTGCCTACGGCGGCAAAAGGTCTCCTGGCAACTCAATCCATCATCATCGCGCCGAAACGGTGTGGGGGACTAAGCTGTGAGAGAGAAGGGGGGGGGGGGGCTGTTGCTGGGGATGCACGGGAGCCTAAGGGACCTAATCCCTTCGGGGGACAGTCTCTGAAACAGTCGATAGTTTGTTGGGCCGGAAGGACGGGAAGGGAAGGGAAGAATTTGTGCGGCAAATGGGAAAAGTTTCGTATTTATGAAAGAGCATCGGATGGTAAAAGGACGAAAGATTGGAGTTGGGCGATGTTGAAAATGGACGGGCGACTGTTGCGTTGCGCTGGGGGGGGGGGGACAGTGCGCGGGTTGAGCGATTCAGAGACGGAATCCCCCGAGGCGACCGACCGACCAACCGCCGAGATGAGCTAGAAAGCTGCTGAAATGACGTTGGGCGGGGGGGGGGGTGAGTAAGTGCGGAGGATGAAAGGGGAGGAAGTGAATTATGTCGGGTGGACGAGGAGTTGGAGGAGGGAGAAGGGAGGAGGAGGAGAGGGAAGGGAGGAAGAAGAGGGGGAAGGGAGGAAGAAGAGGGAGAGGAAACAGGAAAGAGAGGAAACAGGAAAGAGTGAATTAGAGGAAGGAAAGAAGAAAGGAAAGTATCAGAAGGAGGAAGAGAAGAAAGAAGTGCGGCTCAACGAAAGATTGGGGGCGGGGGGCGAGTGGTGCCACCCCCCCTCCCCCAAATCGCCCGCCCCCCTCGTCATCCGCGTCGCGCACTTGGCTCGGGATTGGAGAGGCGGGACGAGAAAAGAGAAATGGGGGGGGGGGGATATAAATTTGTGCAAAATTAGGAGGAACAACCGCTGAGAGAGTGCAGGAGGTAAAGAGAGAAAGAGAGAGAGAGAACAGCAGACGGCGAAAGACGGACGAAATATTGCGAAGAATTGTCTTTGGACTTTAGACAAAGGAAACAGAGGGGGAGGGGCCACAATGTAACCACCAAAAGCATTAAAATGGCAAAAAAATGTCAAAAAACCGTCCGCCTGTGGCACAACGCCGCCGCCGCCGCTTTCACTTTCTTCCGTTTGCCACACTTTGCCTCGCATGGCGTCTTTATTCGGACTGAACGAAACGATTTTACGCCCTCCCGACCGTTCCCAAAACTCCCCCCCCCCCCCCCTCAGCTGGTGGTGGTGGTTGGTTTCTGCTCTTGCTCTTTTCTCCCCGTTTTTCATTCCATTCCATTTTAATGCAAACAAACGAAGGGAAGAGCCCCCCTCCCCATTTTTATAGCCCCCCCCCCCCCCCTCATCTCATTCGTCCTCAACATTCGTCATGCCATTTCCCTCCATCCTCTTCCGAAAACTGTCAAACGCCTTTGGCCCTTCCACTTTTCCCCCGGGGCGCCAACCCCCTGAGGTTTTTGTTTCCTTTGCTCAATTTTATGCAAAATTAAATGTCTCTTCCCGTCGCTTTCGTTTTGCTTATTGCAACGGCGGAAAAGAATCAGCAAATCCAATTCTAAAAGCCAAAACGGGCGAATGAACGCGCTGAAAAGGCCATTTCCAATCCGGAAATCTGGAGAATGGCGACACTTTCTTTCTCTCTCTGTCCATTTAAATCGGCAAAATCCCCCCCCCCCCCCCCACAAAAGTCCCCCCCCCCCCTTTACTATCCCATCAATCACTCCGAATTAACGGCGGAAACATTAAAATGGGTGAAGAAATAAATGTACAGAACACTCACTCACTTTCTCCCTGCGAATTACAAAAAAAGAGGGACAAGACAACAAACAACGGAAGGACAGCAAACAGATCGATCGAAAGGTGTAATCAGATCAGCAGCAGAGGGGGAGGGGGGGGGGGGGGCTGACTCTTTGGTATTATTACACTCTGAGGACGGACAGAAGGAAAGGGTGGGAATGGACTCTGATCTGATCAGATCATCGCTTTCCATATCAAACTCACCTTGAACCTCATCTCGCCCGATCGGCTGCTGAATTAGCACGATGAGCAATTAGTACAATAGAATGTGCAAAGGGTGGACCCACAACTCTCATCCGACCCAATTCCGTGGGTTGAGAGGCAAAAAGCGGGGGGGGGGGGGGGATGTGTGGATTGGGGGAGGGGGGATATATACTATGCAGGTCAACCGCGAATACGGAGAGCGGACAACACTGGTTGGATTGGATGCATGGGGGGGGAGGGGGGGGGACGATGGATGAGTGTGGGGGGGGGGGTAAGGGGGGAGAGGGGGGGGGGAGTGGAGGGGGGGAGGGGGGGGGGGGGGTGGGATGAGTGACTACTGACTGATGGATGCGAAGGGGACGGAGGAGTCCATTTTTGGAAGTGACGACCGATGGATTCGGGTGGTCGGTGGTGGGGTCGGAAGACGGGCAAGGAAGGAGAGAATTGGTGGTGGTAAAAGGACATCCCTCGAGGGGACATCGAAAGAAAGGTTGGGAGGGACGGGGGAGGGACCCTCGAAACAAAGTGCTGAGCCTTCGGGCAATTGGGGGGGGGGGAGGAGCGGCACTCGAAGCAAAGGGAAGACAGAGAAGCTTCTTGAATAGGAGAAAATGTTGTTGGTCGCTTTTTGGAAAGTGTTGCGAAACCGGTACGGAATAAAAGCGCCCGAGGACTTTCGAATACCGGAACCAAACTCCGATAGTCAAAACCGAAATTAAAAAATTTTAAGAAAATAAAACAAAAATTTGATTGTGCCGAATGACCTCCTATAATGCCAAACATAAACTCAACCAGTGAGAAGCAAAAGAAAACATTATTAAAGCAATAAATAAAACTGTTCCACGAAAGGGGAAGCGAAGAAGCGAGCTGTGTGTGGTCGTCGTTCAGTTCGGGTGGGCTTCTGTTTGGTGGCGTGTGAAGGAAGCGATCATTGGCGGAGTCGGGCGGGGCTAATCAAATCAAATTTGGCGAAGGAAGGAAAGGCAAATTGATTTGCGCAAAAGGGAGTGGGAGGCGGGAGGGGTGGAAGAGGAGAATGGAAGATGAAGAAGAGGAGAATGGAAGATGAAGAAGAAGAGAATGGAAGATGAAGAAGAGGAGAATGGAAGATGAAGAAGAGGAGAATGGAAGATGAAGAAGAGGAGAATGGAAGATGAAGAAGAGGAGAATGGAAGATGAAGAAGAGGAGAATGGAAGATGAAGAAGAAGAGAATGGAAGATGAAGAAGAGGAGAATGGAAGATGAAGAAGAGGAGAATGGAAGATGAAGAAGAGGAGAATGGAAGATGAAGAAGAGGAGAATGGAAGATGAAGAAGAAGAGAATGGAAGATGAAGAAGAGGAGAATGGAAGATGAAGAAGAGGAGAATGGAAGATGAAGAAGAGGAGAATGGAAGATGAAGAAGAGGAGAATGGAAGATGAAGAAGAGGAGAATGGAAGATGAAGAAGAAGAGAATGGAAGATGAAGAAGAGGAGAATGGAAGATGAAGAAGAGGAGAATGGAAGATGAAGAAGAAGAGAATGGAAGATGAAGAAGAGGAGAATGGAAGATGAAGAAGAGGAGAATGGAAGATGAAGAAGAGGAGAATGGAAGATGAAGAAGAGGAGAATGGAAGATGAAGAAGAGGAGAATGGAAGATGAAGAAGAGGAGAATGGAAGATGAAGAAGAGGAGAATGGAAGATGAAGAAGAAGAGAATGGAAGATGAAGAAGAGGAGAATGGAAGATGAAGAAGAGGAGAATGGAAGATGAAGAAGAGGAGAATGGAAGATGAAGAAGAGGAGAATGGAAGATGAAGAAGAGGAGAATGGAAGATGAAGAAGAAGAGAATGGAAGATGAAGAAGAGGAGAATGGAAGATGAAGAAGAGGAGAATGGAAGATGAAGAAGAGGAGAATGGAAGATGAAGAAGAGGAGAATGGAAGATGAAGAAGAGGAGAATGGAAGATGAAGAAAAGTGCGATTAATTGTCTAGTTGCGGAACAAGTGCAAGAAAGGGAGGGGGAGGGGGGGAGATGATTCCGGTCTCAGACAAAAGGGGGGGGAGCGGGATGAAGAGAAGGGAGTGGGGGAGGGAGTGGGGGGGAGGGAGTGGGGGGGGGAGGGGGGGGGGAATGGGGGGGGAGGGGGGGGAATGGCGGGAGGGAGTGGGGGGGGGGGAATGGGGGGGGGAGGGGGGGGGGGATGGGGGGAGGGAGTGGGGGGGGGGGGAAGGGGGGGGGGAATGGGGGGGGGGGGAAGGGGGGGGGAATGGGGGGGGGAGGGGGGGGGGGGAATGGGGGGGGGGAGTGGGGGGGGGGAATGGGGGGGGGAGGGGGGGGAATGGGGGGGGGGAGGGGGGGGGGGGGAATGGGGGGAGGGGAGGTGGGGGGGGGGGAATGGGGGGAGGGACTGAAAACGATTTGAGGGAATGGAATTGGTGCATAAGCGGGGAATAAAGCGAATGGCCGAAAGAAATTGGAGAACGATTGGGGAAGAATGGGAGAAGATGATGGCCGAATGGGCATGGAGGAGATTAGTGCAAATCAGTGAAGATTGAGACGAATAACGTGGTAATGGTAATTAGATGGAAGAATGTGAACAGATTAGGGGAGAGGGTTCGAATGAAACGGCGAAGGACGGGAGGGAAGGGGGGGAAGGGGGAGAGGGGGGGGGAGGGAGGGGGGAGGGGGGGGGGGGGGGGAGGGAGGGAAGTAATTGGAGTTGGTGGCGGAGAATTAATTTGATAAAATTTGAAAGCCATTGAATGAAAAACCATCACATGTTTGCAGGGGTTGACAAAACATCTGCCTTGCCTTTGCTTCTGGTGAATGGAGTGAAGCGATTCGATTGAAACGGAGGGATGGATCGGAGAATGACGACGCCGACGGCGACAATGGAGAAAGGGTGGGGGGAGGGGGGGGGGGGGACGGGACGGATGATGTGGACGACGGGACGGGGAGGGGAGGGGGGGGGGGAATAACCGATCCGACGCTTAAGGGAGCAACAGCGGAATGGAAGAGGACAGGACGGGACGGAAGAATCTTGTGTAGAGGAATAAACACACGGTTTGGGCCAAGGGAAGATGATGAATTGAATGAGGGATGAATCATTTATGAGCATCAAAAATGGAAGGAAGATTTGTAGAACATCTGAACGGTGAATAGGCTGAGGGGAGGGGGAGGGGGGGGGGAGGGCGTGAGATTAATGAATAGTTTATGGACACGGAGGATGATGATGCGGCGGACAAACGGATATTGGACAAATAAATCGCGAGAGGATGAAGCATTTCTGATCAAAAATGTGTCAGGGGGCGCGATCGCTTCTTTAAATGCTTTTTGGGGTTGAAGCGGCGTGAACGTTCGATCACTCGCATTTGTGCAATTGGCCAAGGCGTGCCTTTTATTACCATTAAGCTCAATTATAAACCGAACTTTACAACGTCCAATCCGCCGCCCCCCCCCCCTCCGGCAAAGTTGCCCGGTGGTTCGTCCGTCCGTGTCCATTATTCATTCCTTCCCCCCGCCCCCGCCAATTGTACGTTGCCAAATATCCTTTCATCCATCCGCCCACTAATTGGCCAACTTCCGTCCCATCACTTATCCCATATCCATCCATAATATCCTATTGTTTTTTGTCAATATTTGCTTTATTTGGCCATATTCTTCCATGGAGAGACCACTGGATCGATAAAGAGAGGGCTGCCTCTGCAGACTGAAAGATCCAAGCCATTCATTCAATCATCCGACTCTCCCTACTCTTCATCCACCCCCCCCCCCACAATCCATTCATATTCATCCGCCATAGACACTTCATCCACTCCGATCGGAATTGGAGGGGATGATCGCTTCCGATCGGTCACTTTCTTCCTCTTCCATCCCTCTTCTCTGCTTCTTCCTCACTCTTCTCCATCTCTGCCTTCCCGGCAAGTCTCCCCCCCCCCCCCGCTATCGGAACGTTTCCCCTTCCCCTCCGCTTCAGCCCAACTCCCTTCCTCCCAACCCCAGTGGCGATGTCCCAACAATGGCACTTATTTCGATGCCACTCCATGTGATCCCAATGCCACTTATTCTTGCCCGGCGCTGTACAAGTGTCGGATGGCATTGGAGAGCGATGGAGTACAGAACAAAATTGGAGAAATGAGGCCCGGGCAGAGAGTGCGGTGGATTTGCTGTGAAATTGGGGGGATGGGCATCAGAGAGTGTGAGTTAATGGGCGGAAGGGGGGGGACATCGGAGTCCATCCGTACAACGACAGACTGTTTCTTCCCCTTAGGGCTGCTGGAGTTGGGGTTGGCCCCGGCAGTGTTTCCAAAAGTGCCTAAAGCGACGTTGCGGCGAGTGTTTGTGCGGGACGAACAAAGCGCCAAAGTAATCGCCGTGGATGGAAACGGAGCGGACATTTCGCTGTTGCCTTTCGACAATTCCGAGTCGGCCAATTACATCCGATTGGAAGGCATCGAATTTGACACGGAAGTGCCGAAGAACGGCGGCTTCCTGCACATTCTGGTGGCCATAAGTGAGCGCATCTTATGGAGGGGAAGGAACTCCGACCTTTGCCGCCACTTTCTGACTTAAATAATTTAACCTAAAATTTCTGTCGAAAGTTTCAAATTTCCCTTGTGCCCCGGGCGACCGAAATTGTCCCACAAAGACAGATCAACTCACCTCCCCGTCGGCACTCCAACTTTACTTCGATTATTCCTCCTTTGGCATCGCTCAGTTGGACTTAGGGGCACAGAACGATCGCTTCCCGCGCGGCTATGCCCAGGCAATCGGAAGTGGTTTTGTGCCGGCAAGTTTGGCCTGTGAGTGAACCTTATTTTTGTTGTCTATTTGGTCTTTTTCATAATTCGAATGTCCAAATAGAATGCTGTTAAACTCCCCCCCCCCCTTTCCCTCCTCGAAAAGATCGTCGTCAACACGTTCTGGCCGTATTCCATACAGTCGTTCCGATGGCCAATCTTTCCGAGGACATCGACCGATCAATGGCGGCCAGCGATGGTAAATTGCAGCAGGCGATGTTTGGGAGCAGTGACGGGAAGGGCATGGCCAATTTGTTGGGTGCCACGCCAATTGCGGGATTCATCTACACGGTGAGAGACTCCGAAATAGCCGGAGCGATAAGAGCAGTAGCTAGAAATCACCGGGCTACCTAGCAGTACTTGAACCGGCTGCAGCAGACTCGGGCAAACTGTTGGAGATGTTCTCCCCTTTCCCTAAACCGTTGCAGAGATCCAATCATAAACTGATTGGCGTGTAAATGTCCCCGGCAGGTGACTACTCGGGCCAGCATCTTTCCGCTGACGTACGCCCAACAGTGGACGAACTCGGTTCTTTCTGGAGGGGGCGGCCCAACGCCGTCAACGGCGGCGGCAGCGTCAGAAATGGCACTGACCAGCCAATCCCCTGGGGCGATCAGTCCCAGTCCGGGAAGTCAATTGGAGTACAATGCCGGAGGGGTCATTCCGGTAACCACAAAAGTAAATGCTTCAACGACTTTCGCCAGCAATGGGATTGGTTCCCTTACAACTATCGGCAAGATAATGCCATTATTTGCACTTTTTTACTTCTCATTTCCAATTGCTGAAGCATTTTTCTGTATATTTTGATCGTAAAAAAGAGTTGTGAAACGCTTACATTTTATGCCTTTTATTTGTCATCGACAAAACGATTATTATAACGTGTAAAAAATGCAAATCGTTTGGAGTTAAAGGCGTTTACAAAAACAAGAGCAGAAGAAAGAATGAATTAATTAGCAACAACCTTACGGATGGATATTAGTTTTGTCTTTACATCGTAAGAATGAAAAAATAAAAGATGATTAAAACTCAAAAAGGTCTTTCGCGTCATTCATCTTACCCTTCATTCTTCCAGAGCCAACGCCCTCACTCAGTTCCCGCACCTCTGCCCCTCTTCAGTCTCTGGTGTTCCCCGTCGTTCCCATCATCGTTCTTTCTCTGCTGTTTTGCTGAGCTTCTTGCGCGTTGTTCTTCCGGGGGGATGTACTCTTCCTCGTAGTCGTCATCGCCCACGTCGTCCTCTCCCTCTTCTTCTTCTTCCTCCTCCTCATCGTCGTCTTCTTCTTCATAATACTCCTCTTCCTCATACTTGCCGGACTCCTCCTCCTTCTTCCCTCGCTCTGCCACCACCTCTTCCTCCTCATCTTCATCCGCAAGTTGCCCATCTTCGTCCTCCTCCTCCTCGCAAATCACCTCCCCTTCCTCCTCGTCATTAACGGCCGACTGAAAATGGGAATTGGACAGCAATCACTACGCACAATCAATCAGCTTGCCCCCCATTTGGCTGGTTTCTTCCCCCACCTGTTGTTCTGCATCGTCCTCCAATTCTTTCTCCTCGTTTCCCTCTCCGTCCTCATTGGTCTGGTCCTTGAACAGCTCCCCGTCCTCGTCCTCCACATGTTCCCCTTCCTCATCTTCATCCTTCTCGCAAACCAACACTTGATCGCTCAGATTCAGACTCTCCCTCAACTTTTCGATGTCCTAAACGCCAAATTTCAATTGAATTTCTCTTCACCGCCCCGTCTGTTTTACTTCTTTCGTCGGAATTGGCGCGTCTATGAAAAGGCGAGGATAGCACTCGCGGATGGAATCCTTTATCTCCTTAAGCAAAACATTCGATTAGCCAAACACCGATTCGTGTTTTTGGCACACGGTAAGTTTGTTTACCTGTGCAAAACGAAGTCGATTGTCCATCGGAGCTTCGTGAGAATTGTGGAAGTCCTTCAAATGACGAACAATGGTCTCACGCGAATAGTGACCCTATCAACGCAAAAATCAAAATCAGTTTCGACCAAATCTGTTATCCCTAACCAACTCGCACTGCTGACAACGGAACAAATCACAGTGCTCCATGTGCGAGTAAGCGTGATCCGACAGTCGATTAATGACAAGTTTGCCACACTTCTGAAAGGTTTGGTTTACCAAATCTAAACACATAAACAAAGCTCATGGACTAATCAAACTGACCTCGCAGGGAATCGCCTCATTGCTGCGCTTTTTGAAGTATTGTGCACCGCCAAGTCGCATGCTAACCTCCCTCAGTTTGACCATCACATCGCGCGCCTTCCGCGACATTGGCTTCCTGCCCCTGAAACAAGTTGAAACCAAACACTGCCAAAGTCCCACATATATAGTAAGTTAGACTCCCGTACCAAATCCCCCAACAAACGCTCACCTCGATCCGAAGAAACGACGAGCTCCACTCCGTCGCTTTCTCACCGGCTCCTTTGGAGTCCAGTCGCGATCCGCAGCGCTTTCGGACTTCAGCGGAACCTTCAGATTCATAATATGTTGCTGAGAACGACGGCGAGTGAGTTGCTGCGACTGCTTGGTGTCGTTGCTCCCATGCTGAGAATTGTCATCGTCCTCAACGCGTCCGCCCGGTGAATTCGCAGTCGAACAACGCGCAAAACGTTCCTTAAATCAGTTGAATCTCAAAAATCTAGACTTAAATTCGTTGAGAGGAGTTTTGTTAAAATCAGTGCTGACTCTTTCTGTTGCCAAGTATGTTAGCTAATTAAGCATATTGTTCCACTAATTGCGCTGACCAGTCTGTTGCGTCGACGGATTTCCTTCTCGAACAAACGCTCCACTCCGAAGCATGCCTTGGACATCGACTTGAGCTCGTCCTCGAAGTTGTAGAGCAAATCCTCGCATGCCGCCTCATCAGAGTGCTCTCGAATCCCGTGTGCAGCCACCGATTGGGGTCGGTCGTGCTTGAAGTTGCAATATTTGCAGCCGTAACGAACGATGCCGAGGTCCGTGTTCAGATGCCAAAGGATGTGGAAGCCCTTGATGCGGTTAAGAATAAATTTGTTGCACAGACGACACTCCAAATCCTCCACACGGCGGTTGGCCGAGTCATAAATTGGCAGACCGGAAGAACGGGAGACGGTGTTGTTGGATGGAAGATTGTTGCCAAAGTATTCGGGCTAAAACACAAATTCGTGAAGAATCATATTAAAAAAAACAAAAGAAGACGTACCCTTCGCCGCTTTCTCACCCCGAGGTTGGCCTCCATCTCCCGCATTTGCTGCTCATAAATCAGCTGCGCCTCCGGTGCAGACGGCCCGGGAGTGTTCCCCGTGGTGCCCAACAGTTTCTGTGACATTTGCTTAAAGAAAAAAATAATTGGGGAAAATTGTTTAAAAACGCATGCCAATTCTGACCTGGACCAAATTGTACAGCTCCATGCTTCTGTCCTCCATCATTTCAGTGTCAACTTTTCCATGCGCCTTCGACTGATGGTTTTCCATCTGGTCCTTTCGATAATGCTGCACTTTGCATCCCGTATGTTTGCACCGAAAACGATAAGTCTGAAAGAAATGCGCAGCCATTAATTTAAGTCAAAATGGCAAAATTACGTTTGCGTCCTTGCCAAGATGGTAAAACATGTGCATTTGACGAGCGCCAGCAGTGATCGGTTTTTCACAGTCACGACACAATCCCAAAACGCGTTTTTTGGAGGTCCTGAGAATGTCACAAGTCCGACAAACGTTCCCCACCGGTTTCCCACAAAACATTATATCGTCGTCGTGTCCCCCCCTCCCCCACATTTTTTCCCTGACGAAACATAAAAGCGTTTACATTGGTCCGGGTCTATTGCGCACAACGCGTCTGTAGAAGCTTGCATTCTGCACGAGCTGCTGTTGTCCTCCTATTGCGCTGTTCCGCAGATTGTGAACACCACCGCTGCCCATTGCGTGGGAATTGCTCCCACCGCTGGCGGAGAACATCGCAGACACGTTCTGCAGTGCGTTCATCTGGTGGCTGTTGTCGTCCGGAAGGTTGTCTTCGTCCTCGTCGGGTACCACCAAAGTGTCGGGAGAACAGCCCGCGGCCATGTCGAACTCCGATTTGACCTTGCGGCCAAAAATATTCGACAGCTGAGCGTCAGTCTCCTCGTCAACGGTGTTTGTCTCACTTTGGCTCTGTTTCTGCTGCTCAGTGGCACTCCCCTCACTCCCACGCCCTCCGCCGTCTTCCGCCTGCTGATTAACATCATTTTTGGAGGCTGCTGCCAAGGACTTCTGCGCCTGGTTTCGCGACAATGTCACCTCATCCACAACTCTGCAGTTTTAACCATTTTCCGGCAAAAATATATTTTTTATAAATCAAATAGCACGATGTTATTTTAGTAATTTGAACCGTTTAACAGCGGAGTTAATTCGTCGGTCGCTTCCAGTGTTTTGGGTGTCCATGCGAGGACGCTTGGCCTGGTGTTGTGCACTTCCAAATTGACCTAAATTCCCTTTTTCATGTACAATTTTAACATATTCAGTTTTTTTAGTGAGCAATTTATTAGAAGCGTAGGACTAAATAACAACCTCCCAACGCCCCGCCCCCTCGACGAGCCATCTGCTGGACATATTGCGAAGCACCAAACAAAGCTCTGTCGATCATTTCCTGCAGCAGTCCTTTGGCATGCGGGTTGTCCACGTAAATGTACTGAAGTGCTCTCATTTAACTTAGCATAGTGAGTCTCACAGACAAACGTGTGACAACCTTATTCTCATTTTTTTTGTGGTGAGAGTGAATGTGCTCGCGCATCTGAAGGTCGGAAGCACGCAAAGCGGTGCAAATGGGACATTGGAAGGGCAGCCAGCCGAGATGCTCCGTCTTGATGTGAATCTGAAAGACCCGACTGATTAGAGCTCTGTACACACATTTAGCGAGCAAATATTCTGAGACGAAACCTCTGGCACGCTGGACTAGTCCTGTAAGTGTTTTTGCTTGTATCTCAACACTCACCTCCAGCTCTTCATTCGAATTCTTCACAATGCCGCACTCCGGACACTTGAATATCGACATGCGAGTTCCCAAACTGCCGATGAATCCTCCGTTCGCCGTCGCTGACCCACCAGCGCCAATTCCCACTTGACCAACGCTACAGTTCTGTCCCATCATAACGGGGAAGTTGCCCATATCGGCAGCAGTAGGACGATTCGAGAAGCCGGTCATCATATGATTTTGTTGTCCAAATGTGCCAAAATTTCGCTGTGACATTCCCATTTGGTATTGGTCGTTGAGGTCCATCGCGGAATTCGTCTGCAGGTAGAATGTTTGGTTCCGTAATTCACACAACCCAACCCAGCCTTCACTCACCATCTCCACCTCTCCAGAACCGAAGAAGGCTGACCCCGTTCTTTGGGGTCGATTCCCCATCAAACGCTGCTGCATTTGCACCATATGGGGCGTCAGCACGCCTTGGCCCTGACTAAACATCGTCTAATGTCAGTCGTCGTTATGTTTTGTTGGTGTGATTTATTAGTTTGATTACGTAATTGTCCCGTTAATAGCTGAAATAGCGTTAGGTTAAAAGAAACCAGCAAGGGACATTTATTCGCATTGAGATGAATTGAAAGAATGGTGCATTTTGTTTTTGTATGCTGGGAATCGATGGAAGGATGAATGAATGTGAAGTTGGGATGGATGGACAAATGGCTGCCTGCTGATGGCTGTGGTGACTGACATTGGTGTGCTGGACGGACGAAGTCAATGACGATGATAAAGGTGAAAGGGGGTGAATTTTATGATGATGAAGAAATTGGAGTGTGTGAGGCAAACAGAAGGATGGTGAGGGAATGGGCTGTGTTGGAAGAGCAAGGGGCAGTCGTTCTGGCAATGCAATCGGATTGGGGTGAGGTTGGAGTCCGTCCATGCCTCCTTGAACTTGGAGTCCACCATATCACTCTATTCTTCTTTCCCCTTAATTCATCATTATCATCCTTTGGTCACCACATTCGGCCATATTTTCTGCTCATCAGAATTGAAGGCTGTACTGTTTTTGTGTGATGTTATTTTTAGAATTTCATCCGCTCAAACATTGAAATTACGATGCGTTCGTGCGAGATTGGAAGTCAAAGCCAATGAATGAGAGAATATTGGAGGTGTCGTCGTCAATCGTTGCGGAGTTGACGCCTCACGGCAGAAAAGTAGAATGAAGGGAGAAGGTTGGGGACGAAGACCGACTGCTGGTACCGATGGTGAGAGCCCTCGAAAGAAGGAGGAATCGATGCACACAAACAACACAGGGGAAGGAAGAACAAGAGGGAAGGGAAGGAAAGGAAAGGAGGAGCAAAAGGACACACGCCACACCCAACCATCGTCTTCACCCACTCCCATCTAACCAAGCAACGACAAATGTTCGTTTGAATGTGTGCGTGCGTCGTTTGTTGTCGACAGCAACGAACGAATGGTGAAATGACGATAAATGGACGGACGGTGATGAATAAATCAATTGGTAGAAAGAAATCTGACAATGAAAATCCTACAAAAAAAAAATGTAATCCCTGAATCAATCAACATTGAAGCTAGAAATCTCTAATATCAGCTTTATTTTGTGTAAGTCTTGCGAATCAAAAGATCACCCACCGTGACAAAACATAACATGAATGGTAAAAAAAGTTGTGTTACATAAATTGAGCAAAACAATTAAGAGCGCAATAGGGCTGCGATAAGTTAAAAGCAAATAAAGGACACCAACCTCAAATAAGGACAAATCTTTAAAAAAAGGAAAGGGCCTCCCTCGGTCGTCTGTATCTTTTGTACAGGTACAGACTGCCATTCCGAGTTACAGAGTACAGTTGAAAGCTTCAAAATTGTCACGAAAAATAACCTAAAATTCACTAAAAAGAGAAATTAGTAAAACTTTTGATTAGGTAATTACATACTTGTCAAAAATGCAAAATGGTGTGTTTTCAAACTGGGCATTCTTCTTAGTCCCTATATTTACTGTTAGAAAGCCTTTTAGGGAATCAATCGGATTGGTCGGTTTGAAGAATTTGTTTTCGTTGCCAATAACCGCATCTGTTTGAGTTGTCAAGCGCCCGTAAAAATTGAATTGGCATTTATTCATTTATTTGTACACAAAACGCCAATAATTAAAAGCCATTTGGCAATGTGACCCAAAGCGGACAAAAATCTTAACGGCGAAGATTTTGTAATGCAAATAAAAACTTCGTATTTTTATTAAACTCTTTACTAAGTTTAAGGTTGTATCAAAAAATGAACAACGGATTGTTGGGACCAAATACAACGGACACAGTAACTGGCGGAAAAACATTGGAACTGAGCAAATATGACAAAGTACAAATTTATATTTTTTTTTCGTCACTATTTTTCTTTTAGATTCGAAAGCCGCACAAAATGATTAGCGACGATACAAAAATCAAAGTGACTGTAAGGACACTGTCCACGGAGTTGTGCTGTCCGATTTGCTTGGATCTGCTGACCTGTACAATGACCACGAAGGTGTCGAATGTATTATATTCTGATCACGTCTTACCCAATCAGGAATGTCTGCATCGCTTTTGCTCTGAGTGCATAACAACGGCACTGATGCGAGGCAACAAGGAATGCCCGACGTGTCGGAAAAAAATCGTCTCCAAGCGCTCGTTAAGGCCGGACCCCAACTTTGATTTTCTGATTAGCAAAGTTTGTCTTTTTAATAAAAAAAATTGTGTTGAAGCAAGCGCCCGTGCAGTTTTGATTAATATGCCTTCAAAACAAGCGTTGGCATTGTATTATACTAAAATAAAATATTGTTTGTTCAGATTTGGCCAGACCGGAAATTTTATGATGCAGAACTTGTCAGTTTTCAATTGAGTTTTTTGTCGAATGTTGATTTCCGTCAGTTCAGAATGCGTCTATGCAGTTTTTCCAAGAACAAAGCAATGTTGCGGCTCTTCAGG
This sequence comes from Globodera rostochiensis, assembly GCA_018350325.1. Taxonomy (NCBI): domain Eukaryota; kingdom Metazoa; phylum Nematoda; class Chromadorea; order Rhabditida; family Heteroderidae; genus Globodera; species Globodera rostochiensis. The sequence goes on along the minus strand of JAEVLN010000008.1, from coordinate 2,769,906 downwards.
TTATTTTTTGTCTAATATTTACAAATGAACCGAATTAATTACAGAAAAGCATTGAGGAGGGAATCAAAGCGCAGGCGGCGTATCGGAAACAACGCGTACAAGGCTCTTACGACTATGAAAGTAGGTTCATGTGGGCAAAAGGAGCCTTAATGGGTCCGAAATGGGCCGCCCTCGAAAAACTCTGTGCTTTTCCGGGATTTGCTTCTATTTAGCCGTTCACTTTGCGAAAGGTTCCAAAGTCGGGTCATTAAGCGCATTATCTACGAGTTTTAGAACGAAGGCGGCGCCCGCCAAAAATGATTGTGGATTCAAACTCGAACGTCGCAACTCCGCCGGCGAGCTCCTCAATGGACAACGGTGGAGGCGAGGGACAGTCGCCCCCTGCGGGTGCCGAGAGTGCCAGCGGAGACATGGTGGAGCAGGTGGTTGTGCCGCTGACTTTAGTCGAAGCGATGGAAGTCGACTCGCCCGTCGGTGGCGGAGATCGTCCCCACAATCAGCAAATTCCCGCAACAAATACGACGTTTTCGAGCTCGGACGAGTCTGACACTTCCAGTGGTGTTAAAAAACATTAGCGGATACTAAGAAACACAAAAAAAAAACCCCAAATTTAGATACAAGCAGCGATGACTCATCTGATATAAGTACCGACTCAACAGTGTCAGCGGATTTATCGTCCGACGAGCTGTCTAATCCGTCAACGGTTCGCTCTGTCATGGATGAACCCCACCAACAGCCCAATGACCAAACGAGATCAAGATGTTCATCATCCGAAGAGTGTGTTGATCTTCTAACGATAGAAGCAATGGTAATTTGAATCTCTTTTGGACCAATATTTTGCAACGGAATTTTATGCCTTTCCCATTTTGGTTTGACAATTTCAGTGCTGGGGGCACCTCCTCCTCTTTTTTTCGGTTTTCTAGCCAAGGAGTTCTTTTCCATTTAGGCAGAAGAAATGTGCCGAAGGGGAGATGAGATTGAGGTGGAGTTGGCCCCGAGCAAATTACTCCTTTCGTCTGGGCCCGTCCCCGCCCAAATGCACTGTTCCCACTTTGTCCGCGCACCCTCCGAAATAACAATGGAACATATTGGCGAATTCCTTCTCCAACTCTCGCGTCAAAACTCAGGAGATTCGACTAGAACAAGCAGTGGAAAAGGAGCAGGAGACCAACAACAGCAAACGCAGCCGCCACAACCATTGAGAGTCCCCCCGAAAAGCTTTCACATTTTGGTAGGGTTTAATTTGATGAGTTCAGGCGCTTCCGATATTCTCTAAATTTATTTATTTATAGGATCGCCAGCATCAATTGCGGAAGTTGTGCCTTCAGGACACGCTTTGTATGGCCTTTTTGTTGTCTATCCATTGGGACCGGCACTTGACGATATTTTTTGATCTGAGTAGAGAAGAGAGAAGCGGCGCAGACATGGCGGACGTCATCGGAGAGGAGTTGACCAAAATGGTGGAGGGACAGGGGAAGATGAACGCAAACAAAGACGGAGAGGAAAAGGAACCAGTCGGAAATGAGAGGGAAAAGAGGACTGAGGATGCAGAGAAAAAGGAGTTGGCGAGAAGAAGCGGAGGGGAAGGGAGCACTGTTCAGGTGGAGTCGATGGCCGAGTGATATGCGATTTGTTCACTAGTCTTCAGCTTTTCTTTGAAAATCTGTTCCACAATAATGGATTACTTTTCAGATAACTTTCCAATTTTTCCTTTGAAAAGATCAGCTCATAGCTTGGGATTAGCGCAAATACTATATAGGTAGTAAGTACAGTACTGCTTGCTACACAATTGTACTATAAACAACATTTTTTCGCAATGCCAATTTGCTGACTGTGAAAATAAAGTATTATTAAAGCGTTTTGACTTCATTATCGGCGTCATCCTCCCGCTTCTTTCTCAGTGGCGCTTGCCCATTAAAGAACCGTTCGAATCCATTCGCAATTCCCGCTTCTGCACTTAGTGCTGTTTGCATGGGCTGGTAGTACCTAGAAAATGCACGGGAGTGTCTGTTTCTTGCACCCAATTACCCCTACCAGGGCATAGCGGGCAACGGACCGTACACCTGGGGGGTGACTCCAACCGAAACAATGCCTGGGGCGGGACGGACGACCGCAGTGCTTGTGGCGGTCGTTTTGCCTATATAATCATTGCTTGCCAAAACATTCACCGTTTTTGCGGGCTGAGCGCATGCACAAAGGCATTGTCCGTTAACGACAGTGCCTAAGGGGTGGACGATATGGCCATTGTTTTGGAAAACAAGGCGTGTTGAAGCACTCAATTCCAAAAAAAGGTGTGATCGAACCCGATGTTAGCACCGCCGCGGGTGAAGGCACCGAAAGGGGCTCCTCTCCGGTTTGGAATGAAATGCCGGGCAACGGTGGGTTAATAGTGCTTGTACTCAGATGCTCAGACGTCGAATCGGCTAATAAGCAAAACGATTGGTTCATTTTATTTGCCAACCCTTCGAAAAATAAATTTTTTTACGCCGTGCGATAAACGATCGGTCCGTTTCGGCTGCTGCTGCTGGGGCATTCCACCGGCTGAGACTGCCGAGAGCGGCGTAAAGTTGCGCGACGGGCGAATGTTGAACGCAGTTCAGAATTGCCTAAAGGGCATCAATCAATCTCCAATAAAAAAATATTAAATTCTAATTCAAAAAATAGAATCATCAAATAGCCTTAACCGATTAATTCACCGACTGTTTGCATTCGACTGTCCAATTCATCTCGCGCCTCACAAATGCACCGGTGGGAGGACGGATTGAGGAAATGACAGGCGCCTTCGGGTTGAAGTCGAACGCTAATGATGGAATTAATTTTAAATTCTGCTTTTTTTTTGTGGAAGAGACTTTTGGATGCACGATCGGATGGCCTTATCTCTGCTGGACATTAGCAGCCGATATTGAGGGTCGTGGTCCAGCTGTTGACCAAAACAATTCAATTCGGAGGCGCTCAAAGTGCACGAAGTGTTCATGTTGTTGCTGAATATGTTACGCCTTTATAAACGATGCAACAAGCACTATGTCAATTTGGAAATTCTCAAATGGGTAATTAAAGCTTGCGCACAGCTGTGTAGCGGAGGGTTCCGCAATGCGACTGATTCCGCCGCCGAACATTCGGCCGTTTGCCGGTGGCTCCTTTTCAAGAAGTAATTGGAATGATCTTTGGGGTTTCGATTGCTTTATTGTAGTAAATGCTTTTTGTTCTTATTTTGAAAGCCCTACTGCAGAACGTCAACCTTTGTCGAGCATACGGCTTCAGGGTCGAGCCGGTGCAGCTCCTTACTCACACTGCCCGAGGGCAGTCCCCACAAAGTGTCCGCTAATTCCATCCCATAGATGACACGCGCCAAATGGGCTACATCTGTTGTGTTGAATAGAAAAGAATATGTGCCTGGAGAATAGGAGGAGCCCCCAAAACCCAAGCATTTGTGGGACATGTGAAGCGAGACCCGGTCTCGACTTCAAAGCCCCCCCCCCCACTCACCTCCACCTGTGGTGCTCCCATCTGCTGACATCGACTCATTCCCACCTCCCCCGCTGTTCATCAGTGTCATAATTTCGTCTCTTACGGTTGCACCTCCGGTGAAACATTGTTCTACCCGTGGGCGAAATGCCTCTGCCACATTCAGAAAGTCGCTATTTGCTGAATAATGCAGCGCCATCCTTCCAAATTCCCATTGATCGTAATGCTTGCCTGCGAGTGCGCTGTGGCCAAAGGACGTTTGGATTGCTCGAAGCGATTTGGCGTAACAATCGTCGAATGCGATTTTCTCATGTACGCACCTCAAACATCAATCAGAAGTTGTCAGAGAGTCCATCAACAGAAAATTAATTGTGTCTTTCAACTTTGAGCTTCTTACGCAGTGTTTGTGAAACAGTTTCGGAAGGCCAAATTCTTTAGGTCGTGCAACTGACGCTCAAACTCTTCAACCAATACGCCACAACGTTGCAATTGATCTGCGCAAGGAGAGTCGGCGGCGGTGACGCTGAAGACGATGAACATAGCGCAAAAAAGCAATGGGAGGACGGACATTGGAGACACGGAACTGCAGAAGGCGGAGGTGGGTGAGAAGAAGGGAATAAGGTAATTGGATATCGGGAAAATGTTGACGGATTCGCGGTTTTTGAATACCAAAATTATCTTGGATACCTAAAAATTCGTATGTTGCGCTCTGAAGTTGCTTCAACTCAACAGTGCACCGGCTCTGTTCAGCTCAAAAGCTCCGCCGTGAACATTTGCGTTCTTTATGGTTGGTTATGTCGTTCGTCGCCTCCTCCATCTTTCGATTAATTTGAGCAGCCCACCCTCAGGCAACACTTGAACGGCCCCCTTTCTCCACAAACACTCAATTTATTTATTCGTTCAGAACCCTTTCACCATACAATCCCCCCAATTCATCTCAACAATCGCGCAATTTTTGAACATAAACCTCCCCCTCTCTCCATTCACATCATTTGAAGCTTTGATTGTGTTTAATTGGAGTAAGAAATTGGGAGAAACAGAGTGCCTGAGAATAAATGCACTGAAACAAATTGCGAAAAACGGGTTCGATTTTGATTTTTTCAAAATGCACCAAAACCAACAAAATGGTTGAAAAAAAAGTATAACACTGAACATTAGGCTAGACTGCTTTATAATTTAAATTAGAGCCGAGTAAGGGCCCCGGAAGGGTTTTTACGTGACCCTTATACCTTAACGGATTTGAATAAAGTTGAAATTTTAAAACATTTCGCCAAAATTAAATCGAAAATAATTTAACCTGTTTTTCTTTCCGGCATCGTTTATCCACGGGTTCGTATCTGGTAAACGTTAGCAAAATTTCCTTGTTTCCGTTTTAAAGTACGGCTCAGTTTCCCCAATTACATTTTCGGGTCTTGGCCTATCTGCATTCCTTCATTTTATTAGTATTACCAAAAATACACTCACTATATATGCATAGGAACATTTATAAAAAAGTGAATTGTGCCTAAAGATGCAGTGGACATTAGACAAATACAATCGCTTGCCGGACTCACGTAATATGCCAATGGTAATTCAATTTTACGTATTTGTCCGCCATTCTGCTCATGCCAGTTTAGATGATCGAAAGAAGCCCACTTGAGCAGCTGTTTTTGCAATTTGATCAGCCCCTCAAAATGCTCTACGTTTACCACAACGGAAACCAATTGGAAATGTTTTTTGTGCATCCACTCGTTTTCTCCCACGATTTGGTACGCAAAGACCAGCGCCTTCTGTTCTGTGTTAAAAATCAGGTCAGAATTTGGGGGTTGTTGTTTTGTTAGTAATTACTTTATTCTTATTTAGCTTGTTTTAGACGGTTGTAGAGCACCAATTCTAGGCAACCTAAGTAAACGACTTAATAATTGTCAAATGCCATTTTCAGTGTGATGGAATGGTTTCTATGAAGTTTCGTGTTCGTTTCTCTACTTTTGAATCGGTTAACAACTTTTGCGCCACAATCGGAAAATACATAGGAGTCAAAGCTTTCGAAGATTGGAGCCGACGCAGTGCTTCGCCGTTTTCTGTTGATTTGGCCAACACATCCATCGGGAGCACCAATCGTAGTTTATTAAAACTATAATTAGGAGCGATAAGTTTTGTTCTGTGAAGGGAATTTCAAGACTAAGAATTTTTTTTAATCTTGTCCATGGCTCGGCGTTGATTAGGCATTGATGAAAATCTTAGGCTCCGTTGTCGATCCGGATATGTCCACCTCGTCCTTCAGTCTGCTCAACTCTTTCAGTCAGTGCAGCAAACTCTCTTCGCAAGACGCTCCGCCGTTCGACATTTCCCGTGCGCAAATGATGGAACAGAGGCCAAAATGTGTTGATACGGTAATAAATTGTTGTCTATGACGAAGTGTAAGAACAAAAAAGAATTGGATTCCTTCATTTCAGGGCACACAAACGGTCACAGATGAGAATATCAACCCGAACCAGAACCTCGGAGCACTTCCTTCGTCTTCATCTTCCGTCCATTTGCACATCGAAAATTTGTTTACAACAGAAGCGGTGCACGAAATTGGGAACGTGTTGCGTCAAATAGTGAACAGCGACAACAAGAAGATTGAGACGAGGGGAAGGAAGAAAAAGAATGTCAGTGCGATGCAACCGCCAAAGAAACCGGTGAGTCGTGACAATCAACGTTTAATGATGACCCGACCATCGTTTTATAATTCCATTTGCGTAAATGTTTAGCTGAGCTCTTACTTCCTGTGGACTGCGGAGACTCGCAAACGCAGTTCGACGGAATGGAAGGCGATGCCCCAAGAGGAGAAAGAGCACTGGAAATTGCGTGCGGCTGTTGAACGGGTTCGCTACCAAGACCAGGTAGACGAGACCAAATGAACTAAGAGCTAAGGACGACTTAACATGTCTGGACAAAATTGATCAAGCATTTTAAGATCAAAGCCTACAAAAAGGAGCAACAACGGGAGTGAATTTTTTGGGTTCAATTTCTCTTGATTGATCGATTTGGTTCTCTTATTTTGTCATATATACAGTCTATTTGTGTGTGATATTGTATTGTATTTTAACGAGTAAATTGTCCATTGGTAAAACGAAGTGTTATGTGCATAGAAAACAAGTCAATCGAAACTCGAAGGCTCCACTTCATCATTAATTCATCCACTCCTTTAGTCGGTCACCATTTGTTTCGAAAAGTATGTCCGTCCCTTCGGCCTATGTACGCACACCGGCTGCGGCCTCGATGATTCGTTTGATCTGCTCAATTGATTCGGGCGAAAGGCACTCAGCAATTGGTCTGACGGAGAAATCGGTCAAATTTTGTTCAGCCAAATGATTCTGCCTATCGTCAGCCTCGTCGTCATTTCTGTCAGTGGAAGTTCCCGCAGTCTGTCCTTGCACAACAAGATACTTTGCCAGCGTTGTTTTGGGCTCTTCAGACTGAAAATTGCCAACTACGGATGTTCAATGCAAAAAATTTTAGAATAACCTCGTAAAAATGCACAATTGGTTACTTTTTGAGAATCTAACAATAAAAAACTAAACCAAAACGCTAAAATTATTCTCATCAAATGGCTCTAGAGCAAAATCAAACCGGCGGTAGTGAAACGGCCTCGTCCTCTGGGCCATCGCCAACTTGCGCAGGAGTGAGAACGATTGAGCGCTTGACACTTTGCCACGGCTAAAAAATAAATTGTCTGTTAAAAAGGAGAAAAAAAAATCCAAATTCTCACCGCTTCATACACGACGGCAATGTTCGGTTCCTCCGCATCGCAAATGCTTATGAGGGTGAACACAAAGCATGACCTTGAACCCAATTGCTTAAACCAATACAATTCCAATAAACCCACTGCTCGGCCTGTTTGAAAGCCTTCTGCATCTCAATCAATTCGCGGATGCTTTTGCACGCCAAATTTTCCACTGTTTCATGGTATACTTCAAACTTGACGAAGCCTTTATACGGCTTATTCGGCTCATACTAAAAAGGTTTAAAAATTAGAGAATTATTGGATTAGGTAATTCACTTACGTCGTTTAAATTAACCAAACTTTCCACCAGTCTGCCTGATAAATAGGCAGAACAAACAAAAACACGACGGAATTGCTCGTCAGACACGGCGACATCGACCTCCATCTGAAATAAAACAAAACAATCGCATTTTTAACAATGTCTGTTGATATTAGAAAAATTAACAGCTCACGACTTAAAAAATGCCTTAGTTCTTTTGCTCACCATCCAATCCATGCCACGCTTCACGATTCCCAACATGTTTCCGCCTTTATACATGCAATTAACTTCCGACGTGTTCGGGTCCACCTGGACGGAGACGATGGTGTCTTCCATTAGAACGGTGGTCATCTTATTGCGAAGAGATTTGGACATTGACGCCGACTCAAATTCACTCAGACGATACAACGAACGAGGGACGGGGTAGAGAATCTGAGAAACTCTTTGATTACATTAATGTGTCAATCCTGTCAAAATATTAAAATTATATTTCTTCTTGTATAAAACTTCTAAATGTTACGCATTCATTGAACCTAAGAATGGCAAACCTCATCTGAACTGACATAGACAATGTTGGCGATTTCCATGCGACTGTCGGAGAATGAAGAAACGATTAGCGCTGGCCGAAGGTTGCCGTTTTTTGTATTCCTTTCTCCCCAACATTCCATTGTTGACACAAATTAGTAAAAAAAATATAAAACTTCGGGGCTTTTTAGCGCCTATTTTTTAGGCGTCTATTTCGAGGGTTTTTAGTGCCTGAAATTTCGGCTCTAGTGATAAAACATGATCGAGTAAGAAAATGACAAGATTAACGGACGTCTTTCCTAGGGGAAAAACTGTCGTTTACAGGAGTAAAATCAGGCTCTGATATGTCATTTTTTTTAAAGATTTGTCCTTTTTAGGGGGTACCATCAATCCTTACATTTTGTTATTAAAGATTAGTTCTTTATTTGGGGTACGCGTTCTTTTGGTGTACGGACAGTTCGGCCGGAGACGATTCGGCTTGAGACGATTCGGCCGGAGACGATTCGGCCGGGGACGATTCGTCCGGTAAGACAGTTCGGCTCGAGACGATTCGGCTTTTATTTTCTCAAGAAAAATAAGCACTTAACATTAGAGCCTGGACTTGAGCTTCGAGCGAGATCTCGTGTCGAGATTTTTCGAGATCTCGAGATGAGATTCTCGTCTCGACCGGGACTCTACTTAACATACCTACCTAACTTGAACTTTTCTGATCAAAATTCAATTTCTATTTTTGTGTCCTATATTCCTTCACACTTCCGTTCACTTTTTAGCTCTTTTCCTACCAAAATTTGCTTTTACACCGTTAAAAACATTAAGAAAGAGCATAAGGATTGTTGAATGAAGGAGATGATCAAAAGGGATTCAAAATATGCAATCAGCATTTTTTCCGAATTACATCAATTTCGAACCCCGGGCCCGAACCAGTGCAATTTCGAAAATTCCGATTTTATATAACAAAACAACTTAAAATTAGATTATTTTTTTAGAGCCCGACCTGGACCTGGATCCAGGCCTGTATTTTTCAAAATGTTCGGGCTCTAATTTTTTTTTTGATCAGAAAAGTTAGTATGTTAAGTGCTTATTTTTCTTGAGAAAATAAAAGCCGAATCGTCTCGAGCCGAACTGTCTCACCGGACGAATCGTCCCCGGCCGAATCGTCTCCGGCCGAATCGTCTCAAGCCGAATCGTCTCCGGCCGAATCATCAGAGCGCCGTTCTTTTTCGTTCTGATTTGGATATTTCTGGAATTTTTTTTGGAAGTATTTTCTTTTAAATTTTGAATAAATCTTAAGACAGATGGCCAAATTTTGAGGGAACCTAATTGATTTGAAAATCCGTAATTTTTGGACCAATTTTCTTCAATTTCTAAAAAGCTTCAATAATTTACTGTATTTCGATATGTCGCTTAGACTAAACGTCATACTTTTTCACATTGGCATTTTTACCTTTCTGATTTTGGCTTAGGTAGTCTATGAAATGTCGGGTTATCGGTATGCAGCCAATCCAAACCATCAACTTCTCTCCCCTTATCAGCAGATCACATCGTTTTTTTACCCGTTATATTTCCTGACTGGCTGGCTCTTTTCATCCTTCAAAGGGTGTCTCCCTATCAACTAGCTGGCTGGGCAAAAAGCAAACGGGCTTTTCCCTTGAGTAAAGGAAATGAACAGCATCCCAGCTAATAGAGAGTAAGGGATGACGCCTTTGGTCTTTCCCATCAATACGCATTAGGGTTTTTATACGTGTACGCTATAAATGAAAGAGAAATGGTGAAAGTACATATGAGAAGGAATGAGATTGGTTGCGAGTGGGAGGGGAGTTGGGCGTGTAGGAAGTGCAAAACGCTTCCACCCTCCTAATATCCCCAAACCGCCCTATGTATTAATATGTAGTTGTTGATCCCAATAACATTTTCTGTCCTTTCTTTTTTTAGTTTTACGACGTCAAATTAAGCAAGCGGAGACCATCTCTAACTATAGCATCAATCAATTTCACATTTATCCTTTTCTCATCATTCGTTCAAGTTTCCTTCCACCCGTCCAACTTCTTAACGTGCTTAATCGTGAAGAAAACCATACATAGGCCAGCGGGTGAATAATTCCTTTTCCCAACATTAATTTAAACTGCTGTGGTTGGATGATGCAACTAAACAAAGGCAAGAAATGTGGAAGAAAAGGAAGGGGAAATGTCCCTGCCTAACTCCCCATTCATCCATTTCATCATCCCCCCCCCTGCTCCCCTCTTTTCATCTATTATAATTCCAGCCAAACCTCCGCTCATTTACTACCAATCTCCATTTATTTCATATATTCCTTTTTCACATAAACCTGCGTTAAACCGCCGACTGAATGTTCAACATTTTTTCAGGTTAACAGTTTTGTCCGTCCCTTACTGTCGAAATTGAAAGATGCTCAGCCGGATGTTTTCACCAGCAGGTGCCGTCACCCAGATGTGTGAACACAACAAAAGATTGCTAAGAAAACGAGTGTCAATCACTGGGCTTCTCACCAGGGTCAGTCATTCACTCATTGTTGGCATCCATTCTCTTTTATCATTGGACATCTTTCGATTTCGTCTAAAAGTTGCTATGTCTTGTTGTATTAATTAGTTGATAACAAAGCTACGCGTTAATTGTTTGATGGCGCCTAGGTTCATACTCACTCCCCTTTCTCTCCCTCCCTCACATCGTCGTTGATTAATTAAGATATATCTTCTCACATAATATGACATTCTTGTCAGTTTTATCAGAATATAGACTTAAAAAAGGAGAGTATTACATGCAATTAAATTACTCTATTTATATGATGATATTTAATTATTCTTCATTACTACGAATTACTTTGTCTACCATCCTTTTAGTGTATGGCCAACTCCAGCTTCAGTGCCACCGTGGCGCCTCCTCATCGGCTCTTGCGCCCAATGCATATCAACGAGAAGAAGCTGTTCGGGCCCGGCCCCAGCAACATGCCACCACTTGTTCAGGAGGGACTTATCCAACCACTGCTTGGTCATATGCATCCTGAGTTCTTTGAGGTGATGGATAAGCCGAGAGCCAGAAGAGAACTCAGATTTGAGATTATTATTTTTGCTTTGGAATCCAAATCGCCAAAATTTTGACTGTCCTCTTGTTTTGAAATAGATTTTCTTGAATATTTGTTGCAATTCTTCGTTAGATCATGGACGACGTGAAGGCCGGCATCCAATATATCTTCCAGACCGAAAACGCGCTGACATTCGCTGTCTCGGGCACTGGCCACGCGGGGATGGAATGTGCCATTTTGAATCTTTTGGAGCCGGGCGAAACCATTTTGGTGGTGCAGAACGGTGTGTGGGGTCAGCGAGCGGCAAGTTTGTCGGAGAGACTTGGACTGAAAGTGCACCGACTCATCGTGCCTGAGGGTGAAGTGATCAATTTGGATGATTTTGCCGAGGTTTCACATGAATTTGGGTTCGAATCAGTAAATATCTTCTGTTCATCAAGGCCGTGGACAATTATCGTCCCCAAGTGGCCTTCGTTTGTCATGGTGAGAGTTCAACTGGGGTTGTTCATCCACTGGAGCGCTTTGGCGACATTTGCAAGGCATTGTATGTTTATTACCCTTATTTATGTTTGACTTAATACCCTCCCAATTTCAGCGATGTCCTTTTCCTTGTGGATACCGTCGCCTCCATCGGCGGGGCTCCATTCCATGCTGACGCACTCAAGGTTTGCGGTTATTGCAATCTTTTTATGAGTGTATTTTTCGTACGTCAGGTAGATTGTGTGTACGCCGCTACTCAAAAGGTGCTGAACTGTCCCCCAGGGTTGGCTCCCATTTCATTCAGCAGCAAAGCATTGTAATTCGTCGAAATGAGCCAATGGATTCATTCGCCAATTCAGAGAAAAAATTACGAATCGGAAGACACGGGTGCCCTCTTTCTACTTTGATGCATTGGAGTTGGGCAACTATTGGGGCTGCTTCAACGAACCACGAAGGTTTGATTTTCCTTTTTGATATTTGGAACTGCGAACTTTATAACAGATATCATCACACGGCTCCCATTTCTCTGGTATACGCACTTCGTGAAGGCCTTTCGGCAGTTGCGCAGGAGGGCATTGGCCACATGGTCAACCGGCATAAGATCAATGCCAAACTCTTTTACGCTGCGTTGAAGCAATTACGACTTGAACTGTTTGTGGAAAAAGAGGTTAAATCACGCTTGACTCGGATTTGTGAAAATTGCGTTTTGTTCGATTAAGAATAATCGATTACCCTGTCTTACCACTGTTCGAGTTCCGGACGGGGTCGACTGGAAGGCGGTGCAGGACAAACTTATGGTGAGTCATCGGTGAATGATTGTTGGGTGATTTTGATCTCAACAATCGGAAATCCCCTGCAGGCCCAAGGATTCGAAATTGCTGGTGGATTGGGACCAACGGCGGGCAAAATATGGCGCATCGGAACATTCGGGATCAAGTATTTCTTTTATCTTACGACTGATTAGTGTCGCCTTTGTCACCAAATCCTTCAAAAATTTGCACGAATTTTCTATCGTTTTCAAAAAAACCTGCTAGCAAATAAATTATGAATTTCATCAGCGTTTGGCCCGTTCCCACTCAGTTCGAACCCGGAGGACATTGAGTCACTTAAACAAGCACTGAAAGGAGCACTTTATGAGGATGAGGAAGAGACATTGGACCACTTCAAGGCGGCTATTTGATAGCACAGAACGACATGTGGACTAGAGACTACGGTGTGGAACTCTGCTAGATTCTTCGATGAATAGAAATAAATATGAGAGCAACTGACTTTTGTGATTTCGGCACATTTCACTTTTGACACATTCGCACCATTTCAAACAGACGAAATTGCATATTCTGAGCGATAAAAGAGACGGACAGTTATAATAACTGATGGAGTGTGGAAATTGAGCAGGATTGGGCGAATCTCATGCTAGAGATTTGATCTGGCAAATTTTTGGATAAGTTGCGGAGTTTTTCAAAGTTCGACCGAATGGTGCTTTTCCGCTTTGTGCAACTACCCCAAAATTAAAAATAGCGCGCTGCGCAAAGCGAAAAGAGGAGGGACAGCCGCTCTAATTTATGGGAATAGGAACAAAATTTGTGAACAAAACTTTATAACCGAAAAAACCAGCAACAAGTTTACAAAAATACCTTTAGTTAAAATTATGACAGGAAATCTCTCTGGTCTCGGAACGCTTAATCGATATGTTTTGTATTCGGTTGATGTAGTCGCTTCAATCGCCTTTGTTTGTGCCGACCCGGTCTCTCGGTATCAACCGCAATTCCGAGCCATATTTCATGAAGATGTCGGATGCTTTTTGTGCCGGATTAACTCCAACGCCTGAAGAGTAAATGGATATTTTCAAAAACCTGGATCCGGGTCTCGCAGGGGAAATCGAATTTGCGCGAAAGCGCTTTGAACCCATTCCTTGACAGTAAATATTTACATATCGAAAATCGCTTGCGAGCAAATCCAGTAAATAAAAGAGACAACATTTTTAATCGAAATCTCAATTTGATATTTTTGAATTAACTATTTTTGTTTAACAAATACCATCATCAGTTATTATAGCGCTCGTTGACGGGTCGACTCTGAACTCTTCAGCAGCAAATTTCAAAACAGCAGTGAACGGGGCGTTCTCGGGAACACTCAGCCTAAAAAATGAACTCAAAACAAAAGGGTTCAAAAGTAACTAGTACCCACACTTTAAATGGTAGCTTTGGGTCGCTGGTCAGAGTGATTTTGAATGTAACTTTCGCTCCGCTTCCGGGTGTCGCAGCCATTTTTGATTAACAGAAAATGGTTTTGACACTTTCTTGAGGAGAAAAATGATACGGGAATCCTGGTGCAAAATTTTTCTTTTCGTTTAATGTCTTATCATCAATCAATGAGTCCTTCCTCACCGAAAAGGACTGGGAATGGCAAAATTTAAGTAGAAAAATGTGGGATGCGTCTTTTTATTGAATAATTTTGGCAAAAAATCATTCATTTTTATGCATGGACAGCAAAAAAGAAAAAAAGCGAATTAATGTTTGAACGAATTGTTGTAATAATAAATCTTTGGCGTTCTGTCATCTGAATGTGTCCACTTTTGTGATTTTCTACATTGGCGAAATGTATATAAGGCAAAGAAAGTCTTCATTTGTTAACAACACTATTATTTCACAATCATCACACCAGCAGTACAGCTCCAGCACCACATCATCGCAACAAGCATCATGACGGGCCCTCTGAGCATCAGTCAAGTGGAAGGCATCATTGAGAAGGTCCGGCAATCGGCGTATCAAAACTTCACGGAAAGCGTAAGTGTTTGCTTCTTCACATTGGGAATCCTCGTCTTAATTCTCTGTTTTTCAGGTCAGCGTGGATGAAGTGCATTTCCTGTGTGAGACTGCTCTCAACGTCCTCCGGCTGGAGCCATCACTCGTCGAGATCCGGCCGCCTGTAATCATCTGCGGTGACATCCACGGACACTTCACGGACCTGATGAGAATCTTCACACGAGTCGGACACCCGCCGGACAGGAACTTCGTCTTTCTCGGGAACTACGTCGACAGAGGCAAACAGAGCTTGGAGACCGCCGTTCTACTCTTCTGCTACAAAGTGAGTGTTTTGCAATCGTTTTTTGATGCATGGAATTAACATGATTAAATTAAGATCAAATATCCGGAGACCTTCATTCTGCTGCGCGGCAATCATGAGAGCAGTGCCATCAATCGATCGTAAGTTGTTTTGCACACTTTATAACATTTAAATGATTTTCTGTTTTTAAGGAATGGACTGTTCGAAGAGATTGGCCAGCGTTACGGACAACAGCATGCTCAACTCCTCTGGAAGCACTTCAATCAGGCGTTTGCATGGCTTCCATACGTCGGCTTGGTCGGGAAAAGAATTCTATGTAAGTATTCCCAGGGCGTTTGTAATGAACTAATTATGTATTTGATTTCAGGCGTCCATGCAGGCCTTTCTCCCAGTTTGCAAAGCATGGACCAGCTTCGCAAACTGCGTCGCCCGGTTGCGGACCCGCCCAATCCGTCATTGGAGCTCGACATTCTCTGGGCCGACGCTGAACCTGGGATTCAAGGATTTCGTGCAAACACGCGAGGGGCGAGCGTCATGTTTGGGGAGGATGTGGTTGCCAACGTCCGCAAACTGCTCGACGTCAGCTTGATTGTCCGCTCGCATCAGGTAGACCGATACTTTTTGACTATTTACCGTAACGTTTTAACTTTGTTTCAGCCCGTCAAAAATGGAGCGGAAGTCTTCGCCGAAAATCGACTGATCACCATTTTTTCGGCTTCTAACTATGCGGGACACGGCAACTCGGGAGCGGTTCTGGTTGTTGATGCGAGCATGAACTACACCACTGAATTCTTCCCGCCAATCGCCGAGTGATACGCGAAGGAAGGAATATGATGACTAACTCTGCCGGAGAAGGATATGGGAGTGTGATCAGTGTTGTATTGTATAATTTTCACCCTTTGGGAGTGTGATCAGTGTTGTATTGTATAATTTTCACCCTTCTGCGACATGTACATTGTATTCTATACACATATTTCCAACTGATGTATTGAGAGTGTGTTCTATTCCCCATCAATATGTGTTATCGTACTCATCCTGATATTGTACATAGTTGGCACAAACATTATGCATTAATTGTTACTAACGAAATAAACAAGAAGTTGGATGCATTGGTTTTGTTAAAATTCAAAAAAAAAATTCCGGGTCGGAGGAAGCGGGTCGTTTCGGTCCCGACCGTCCAAAACGGGTTTCCGTTAGGGGACGAAATAAAGGCTCCCCAATGGCCCGATCAGTATTGTGGTTTGTCCCAAGAGCTTTCGAATAACACCGCTTTTCTCTGCTGGTTTCGATCACGGAATTTTTTATAACTTTTGTTCGCTGCATGCATTTGGACGCATTTAATTTATACCAGTCTGACTGTAAATTGTACAAAAGTTATAAAATTTCTGAACTCTGATTGTATTTTTGGTCTTTTGTCCTAAATTACGTTTATAAATGAATTTATGTTATCGTTATTTTCGTTGTCTTTACGCATTCCCTCCGCCGTTCTGTTTCTGCTGGGCTGCCAACATTCTGGACAACATTTCGACCAGCGCACCGCCGGATTTTCTTCCGTTGATGGCCTTTTCCTCCTCTCTTTCCGTGCCATTTCCAATTTTTAGTCCTTTCTCAACAGTTTCTTCGGCTTCTGTCGCTTCTTGGGGCATTTTGCCGCTACGGTCCTCTTCGTTCGTCTCCAACCCTTTCCGTTCCTTTTTTGCCAATTTGGCGAACCTTCGCGGCTGTCTGGCCTTGATGACCTTCACCGGGTGCGTGTGTTTGTTTCGCGAATACACCGAAATTGTGCCGACCCCCGGGGCACTGTGCTCGCCTGTCAAAGTTCGGAACCATAAAATGCCAAATTCAACACAGTGGTTTAGAATGCCGGAATCCATAAAAATTGATTCCATTCGAGGCTCTCAGTCTACTGTAGAGTAAAAGATATTTCTGTAAAAAAAAGACCTGCTCCGTCGGAGAACAAACACAGCAACAGATAGGGACAATTGCTTCTCAGTTGGGTCTTCTGAGTGCACGAGTAGCGAATGCCGTGAGCGAATGTGCGGTTGCGAGACACTTGATGCCTGCAGCGGAGCTGCTCGAACTCGGCGAAGCTCTGCACATCGCTCACATATTCCCATCGTTTTCCAATGATTGATAAATCCCTATGAATTTGATAAATTGGGAAGCGTTTGATCAGCTTTGAAAGTTTGGAAAATTCCGTTTTTTCAATTTAGGCATTTGTTTCATGTCTTTGTACGCTTTGATCAGATCAATCAACAATAGTCACTCACCTCCTCCTTTTATCCTCTTTTGTAGGAATGCCATTTGAGTTTTGTTGTGGCTGCTGAGGTGACAATGTCGGACGGATGGGCGACGATGACGCTTCACCAAGGACAGTGGAAAGTGCCGAATATAATGATGAATGTTGTTGCCTGAAAATGCACCCAATTTAACGACGCCATTATCGGAGTTATTTGGCGGCTTAAGTCTTGCCCCAAATGCTTTCCTAATGATGCGTAATTACAATACTTGGATAATGAGGATGAGGACGAAGTTCTTTCGGCCACCGGTTGTTGTTGCTGTTGCTGTTGCTGCAACGCCGCTTGTTGAATCAGCCAAAAGACGTTGAGTCCCATTTGGACTTGCTGTAAAGCCAGGTCGGTCACCGTCTGGTCTAAGGGCGGGTTCTGTTGCTGCTTGGGCTGTGCACCCTCGGGGGAATCTTTTTCTGACATTTTTCGTGGTAAGGCGGGGGGGGGGGTAACTGAGGAGATGACTCTTGGCAAAGTGGCTGCTTCTTGTCTATTGAGTGGAGGATGGCGATCATGGGGGGGGGGGAGGGGGGGGGATGAGAGTTGGCACAAGGGGATAAGTCGAGCTGGATGCGTGGGTGGAGGGGAACAATGAGGCAATCGATCTGGCCAAAGGGAAGGCACATCCGGACGTTGGAGTGATTTGGGGAGGACGAGGACACACTCCACCATGAACGAACAACCCCCACCCCCACCATATCATCATATCCACCAACAACCAACCCATCGAATGTGCCCCCAACCCATCCAAACATTTTTGAGAAGATTTTATCAAAATAATTTAATATGCATAATATATACGACGCGTAAAGGGTGCCACAGAAATGAACAGTAAAGCATCTTCAACTCGAGATTCTCAATATGGAATTTTGATCAGGAAAAAGCTGCGCCCGCTTCTTTTCATTGTCAAAAGAAGGCGGTTGAAGTAAATTCGGCGTGATTTGCAATAAATTTATGGGCAGCCAATCGCCGTTTAAATGTGCTCGTCGGTGTCCAACTCTTTGATGTCGGCCCCATCGGCCGTTGCTTCAGCCTCCTCCCGCCGTTGGTCGTTCTCCTCGCATTGGACCAACCGAAGTCTCTGTTTGGTCTCCACCCCACCGCTAACCATCGTCGTTTCTGTCTCAGCTCGACTTCCCAACCTCGAGTCGGCCAATTCCGACGGCAAAGTCGCCCCATTCTTTCCAAATTGAAACGTTCGTTCCGAAAGTTTGCCCATCCCTTTCACCTTCTGCTGGTGCTGAACCTTCTTCAATTTGAGTGCCTTTTCCACCGCCGCCGTCGCCGCCGGCGTCGTTCGCCCGTTCATTCCCGCCGGCTCCGCCGACACATTGTGGCGGGAATCGCTGCTGGTCGACAACTCCACCGAGCCACGCGAAGAAAGAAAACAGGTCAACACTTTCTTTGTCCCTCCACCCGCCTCTCTGCCGCCGGTTTGGATGCCCAAAAGTCTGAAAACAATGAAGCAGATGATATTCGCAAAGTTTTATATTCGATTCCGATCGATCAATACGGATTTATATTCGATCCGATCGATCAGACGGATTTATATGCGATTCCGATCGATCAGACTGATTTATATGCGATCCGATCGATCAGACGGATTTATATGCGATTCCGATCGATCAGACGGATTTATATGCGATCCGAACGGATTTATATTCGATCCGATCGATCAGACGGATTTATATGCGATTCCGATCGATGAGACGGATTTATATGCGATCCGATCGATCAGACGGATTTATATGCGATTCCGATCGATCAGACGGATTTATATGCGATCCGATCGATCAGACGGATTTATATGCGATTCCGATCGATCAGACGGATTTATATGCGATTCCGATCGATCAGACGGATTTATATGCGATTCCGATCGATCAGACGGATTTATACGCGATTCCGATCGATCAGACGGATTTAATGCGACCCGATCGATCAGACGGATTTATATGCGATTCCGATCGATCAGACGGATTTATATGCGATTCCGATCGATCAGACGGATTTATATGCGATTCCGATCGATCAGACGGATTTATATGCGATCCGATCGATCAGACGGATTTATATGCGATCCGATCGATCAGACGGATTTATATGCGATTCCGATCGATCATAAGGACCTGCTCTTTTCGGCGGCCGAAGTTCGCTGTTTCTGTTGCTGCTGATTCTTCTTCCGTCCGCACAATTGGATTAGCACCCTTTTGATACATTCCGGAATGAGTTGAATGAATGCGGCCCGAAGTTGGAGATTCAGCAGAGCGTACAAAATTGGATTCCTATTTAAATGTAATTATTTGAAATGGGCGCCGGGGGGGGGCGGCGGAAAGGAAATACCAAACGGTCGAACTCATCGCAATGCAATGAGTGAGAATGCCGAAGAAAAACTCCTGCCGGGTGACCAACGGGGGAAGGCACTCGTAGTCACGGAGTAAATTGTACAGAACGCTCCAAACCCAACTTAGGGAGAACGCAATTACCATGGCGATGAACCTGACGAAGACATTTAAAGCTATTAGGTAAGATGTTTGTGGCATTGCGCATTTTAATAAATTATTATGCCGAAATCGCCGAACTTTGGAAAAAAGGGATTTTAATTTTATTCCTAACCCTAAGACATAACTTTATTGGAATTTGCCCGCTCAATTATAATTAATTACATTCGATTTGTCCGCTGTCGTCGCTTCGTGGCAGCGTTTCGTTGCGCACTCACCGGCATTTGCCATTCGCACGTTTTTTTGTTTCGAAAATTGACACTCTTTCGGGGAGAAGAGGTAATTAGTATTAATTATTCCACGATAGTTTAGTATCGCGGGGGGTTTTTTTTAAATCCCGGTTTGGTTTCCGAGAATTCTCGGTACAAAACAATCAATTAGCTCACTTTGCCAAGACGGACTGAAATGGCGGTGTAGCAAAAGATGATCAGGGCGAGCTAAACCGTTGCTTAGGGGTGATTCAAACCGAACACAACAAATTGAGACAAATGACCAACCGGAATGATAAATTGGACGGTGAGCAACAAAGTGCTTCAGGGAAAATGAAAGTTAAAAACTTCGAAAAATAAATCTTTTAAGAAGAGACTGACCCGTAAATCCGACGGATGCCAATGTTTTGTCCCCAATCTTCGAAGCAAAACTCGCCGCAGAAATTGTCGTAATGCCTCAGTTTCTGCATGAATATCATAGGAAGACTGAACGCCGAGGCCAACAGACAAATTGTCTTACAAATTTAAATTGGACACAATTTTATGCGCTTTTTCTTTTTAAAGAGAGTTTTTTTACCATAATGACAAAAAGCGCTTGGCCGTGAGAGAAAGCCTTTCGGGTGGGAAAAATGATCAGCATGAAGCGATCGACAGAAATGGCGGCGAGGCTGAAGGTGGAGAAGCACAGACTGACCCCCTGCAACATTTTCTCGAGGTTAAGTCGGCACCGGGAAAGGCCCCAAAACAAAACGATGTTCAAAAATCTCGACAAAATCACTCTCGAACACCGCAAAAAACATTCCAACCAACCGCAATGAATGGCGCGGTTGAGCAGAAGAATTGGCCGAAGACCCAATCCTGGAATGAAGCAGATTAAAAGCGCGAACACAAATCAAATTGTTTGGTTTTGTTGACTTTTCGAAAGGCGGAGATTGGCGTGATGGTGGCGGATATGCAGCAGACGAGGATGTCGGAGCAGGATAGCGAGAAGATGAACATGTTCGGCACGGTCTGAACCGGTATCGAGTTTTTAATTGAGAAGAAGAGAGAAAAGCGCCGATTCTAATCGCTTCAAATCATTTCTCCATTAAATCATTTGCCTAATTTGTAGGGTATTTTGCCTGGAGAGATTTGATCCGTGCGATTGCGATCACCACACACGCGTTGCCAACCACGCCCAGCAGAATGATCGTCGCGTAAAGGCCGGCAAATGTGCGCATAACCGCCGGCCGTGTGGTGAGGTCGTGCCGACTTTCCCAGTAATAATCGTTCATGTCAAAGCATTCATTCGGCGAATCGGCGGAAGAGAAATTGGCCGAGGAATTTGGGCCAAGCGCCGCCCCCGCCGCCGCCGCTGGAAGGTCCATTGGGTGGTCAGCTGACTGAAATCGGAGACAGAGAGGAGATGAGGAGGGCGAAAAGAAACGAATTGAGGTGGAGCGGGGGAGTCTTTGGGGGGTCCTTTTGGGGGGGGGGTCATTTGGGGGGTCCTTTTTTGGGGGGGGGGGGGTCATTTGGGGGGTCCTTTTGGGGGGGGGGGGGGGTCATTTGGGGGTCCTTTTGGGGGGGGGGTCCTTTTGGGGGTCCTTTTGGGGGGGGGGGGTCATTTGGGGGGTCCTTTTTTGGGGGGGGGGGTCATTTGGGGGGTCCTTTTGGGGGGGGGGTCATTTGGGGGGTCCTTTTGGGGGGGGGGTCATTTGGGGGTCCTTTTGGGGGGGGGGTCATTTGGGGGTCCTTTTTTGGGGGGGGTCATTTGAGGGGGGGGGGGATTATGGGGGGGGGGTCATTTGGGGGTCCTTTTGGGGGGGGGGGGAATTATGGGGGGGGGGGTCATTTGGGGGGTCCTTTTGGGGGGGGGGGCATTTGGGGGGGGGGTCATTTGGGGGTCATTTTTGGGGGGGGGGGGTCATTTGGGGGTCTTTTTTGGGGGGGGGGTCATTTGAGGGGGGGGGGGGAATTATGGGGGGGGGGTCATTTGGGGGTCCTTTTTGGGGGGGGGGTCATTTGAGGGGGGGGGGGGGGAATTATGGGGGGGGGCATTTGGGGGGTCCTCTTTGGGGGGGGGTCATTTGGGGGGTCCTTTTTGGGGGGGGGGTCATTTGGGGGGTCCTTTTTGGGCGGGGGGGTCATTTGAGGGGGGGGGGGTCATTTTGAGGGGGGGGGGGAATTATGGGGGGGGGTCATTTGGGGGGTCCTTTTTTTGGGGGGGGGGGTATTTGAGGGGGGGGGGTCCTTTTTGGGGGGGGGGTCATTTGGGGGGTCCTTTTTGGGGGGGGGGTCATTTGAGGGGGGGGGGTCATTTGAGGGGGGGGGGGGGGAATTATGGGGGGGGTCATTTGGGGGGTCCTTTTTGGGGGGGGGGTCATTTGAGGGGGGGGGGGCAATAATTATGGGGGGGGGGATTATTTTGGAGGGGGAGGGGGGGGGGGGGAGAGTCATTTGCGCGAATTGCGTAGGAAAAGGGATGCCAGCAGATAAGGAAGGCGAGGGCGGACTCCGATAGTTTCGATGGGCGGAATAAACAAG